>JASUDE010000432.1:0-40721 GCA_034509685.1 Colletotrichum cereale | reverse complement strand
AGGGAGTGAAATAAGTGGTGATAGTGGTGGTGATGGTGGTGGTGATGGTGGCTCGGATGTGGGGGTGGCTCGGAAGTAGGGTGGGTGGGTTAACCACCGCACCTTAACGAGTACTAGTCAAACAGTCAATTGTTCTAGAATCCTTGCAGGTCTGTAATATAGGTTGAACGGGAAAGAATCCATCTACCAGTCCCATCTAACTTCTAGAAACTTAGACTGTCAGTCCTGCATCAACAAAAACATAGCGCGACTTTCACGCGGCACGCGGCTCGATCGAGCTACTGCGACCCAACGGACTCCATTTCCTCGGTTCTTACTGCGCGGGCGTAGGCGACCACTTGCTTCGAGAACGAATCCGGTCGCCATAGTGATAGAAGAGAAACGGAATAGGGGCCAAAATTACAGCAAAAAGAGACAAGAATGAAGTGGCGCGAGCCACACCAACTGACGCATACATCGAAGTCCTATAACGAAGTTGTCAAAACCGTACTGAGAGACAACAATGAAGCCGGGCAGCGGGACACGGATGACCTACGCAAAGACGGGAAATCCAGAAGCGAAAATCGATCGCATGAATGTGTTTACCGCGATGGCCGAGTTCGAGTTGACGCCGTAGCAATCGACAATATAATTGATCCCTTGCATGTTGATCAATATGATCCCAATGCCGATTGGCACACCGGCCGTGATTTGAGGCCAAGGATTCATCGAGGGCGAGCTTGTCGCCGCAAACCAGATCATCCCGATCGGCAGGCAAACCGTTCCGACCATCATGAGGAGCAGTCTGTTTTCTTGAGGACGGCCAGCCTTGGGATCCGGTGAGAGCTTTGTGTTGACCGTGGCGATGATGAGGGCACCACCGAGCAGTGTTCCGATAAGAATAGACAGAACCGGCAGACCGGCAGAAGTGTCGTCCCATCTACGCTCTTGTGCGAAAGACATTGGGTAAGCCAGAAAGAATGTGTACATCAGTCCTAGATTCAAATCAGCATTCGGTCGCTGTCATTCGCGAGGCTACATGTCCGAACCGAAGACCACTGAGATGTAAGTGGACAACCAGAGCAGGATGGGCTCCAACACCAGCAACTTAACAGGGCGAGAGAGGTACTTGTCGATAATGTCGTTCAGACTGGTGTTCAGCTCTTCCGATTTGGCTCGTAGAGCCCAATTGCGAGTCATATGGCGCATGCGCTTTGCACGTCTCTCCAACAGAATCGGTGAATATGTCTCTGGCAAGGCCGGATACGTTACCGCTGCGACGGCAAGAGTGAAGATAGCCGTAATGTTGAAAATCCAACGCCATCCTAATGGGCTCCTAACAATAATTGAGCCGATCATTGGGCCAATGACGGGTCCTATCATGAGAAACGTCCCGGTACACGGCATGGCGAATCCCCTCTGTTTTGGGGTCCAGATGTCAGCCAACGTGCCACTGAGAATGGCAGAAGGCGCTGCACCGAATAATCCTTGCAGAAAGCGGTAGACAAAGAGGGCGAAGAGAGTCTTCGCATTAGCGGCTGGCAGCTGGAGAAGCGCAAATGTGACATAGCCAACCATCAGTGGTCGCAGTCTTCCGTAGCGCTCAGAGAGCGGCCTTTGACGTTTTGTCAGTTGACTAGAACTCCATTGCGGCTTTGAGATGATCAAAGACATACCCGAAAATGATAGGGCCAATGGCGAAGCCAAGCATGAATAGCGAAGTTCCACCAAAAACCATGGTCTGAACAGTAGTGTTAAATTCGCTGGCTGTGACAGCAGCCGCAGCACTGAATACCGACGAAGAAAACGTGGTGGACAGCACGAAGAGGGCCAAGACGAGTGTAACAAGCCACTTTCGTGGTGTAGCCAGATTTTGAGGACAGCCTTTATCATCGGAGCCAAGCCAGTCGACGACGAATTCTCCGCCCTGAATCTTGGCCATGACTTGTTCGTCGAGCGATAATGCCCCTTCGGAAGTGGCAGCGTCTACTGCGCTTGGGAGTTTTGTCTGTGCCATTTCTGTAACAAACAAGAAAATAGAAGATGATGCTTTCTGAAAAAGAAAGAACGTTGACCTCGGACTAGGTGGTGTAGAGCAATTGTGTCTTTGAAAAGGCTGTTACGTTTCAGTGTTTCCACGTCCAGTGGATTTGTGGATTATTAAGAAGCTCATCCACAAATTGTCATCGGCGAAGATTAGTAGTCAGTATTGCGTGAGCACAGACCAAAGGACTAAACAGCATGTATTTGCGCGATATAAAACCGGGTCGGCCTTGGATTGGAGACTAGAATGCCGATACTTTACATTGAAACAACCAGTCGGGGTACAACTAGACAGCGGAATACGTAATTTAGAGTTAGAAGTAAGCTCTTGCAACATAATGCCCGAGAGCATTGTATTTATCATCCCTGGTTTTCACTGGTTCCAACATTCCAGACAACTTGTCTTCCTTAGATTTTGGTTCATGACTTTGCGGTCTCTTTGTTGCTCTTATTTCCCGAGTATCACTATTCTCTCCTGATAACTGTGCTCAGAACTGGTCAGAGTGTTAACTGTTTTAACCAGAAAGTTTCTTTTAGTGCCTTGTTAAACTGAAACTCTGTTTACAGCATGTGAAAACTTAGACAAGTAAACTAGCATTGTCAGTTTGCACAGGTAGAGTTATGTTAGCACGTCCGGCAACCAATCCCCGACTTCTCGTAATACCCGATAGCCAGTCATCGCGGTGAGAATAAACTGTCTGATCGGACTAGTTACAAACTCCTCTCAGCTTAATCTCTCTACTGACTTTGGGTTTTCCAGCTTTGCAGGAGAGATCTGCATCTAACGCCTTGCAATTTCCTTTTGATGTGTATCCGTGTTAAACAATCCACAAAAAGTTATGTTGGTAATAACTCTAATATCTGTTGACAGTGGGTGTACACCTACGCAACCTTTGATTCTGGCTGCTGGTGCTGTGAAATACAATGAGACTTATGGCTAAATCTTTCACTTTGGAAGAGGCTCCCGTAGCATTCATTTTGTGATTATTGAACTTTCTTCATGACCATAAAGTAACTGGTGAGATATCAAGGCTTGTTCGTCAACGATTGAAGCATATATGACAAAAAGTCCCTTACTGATGTGCTTGCAAGCGTTTATCATATCTTCCCACGGAAAGAGTTTCGAAGCGCTTTTCTTCCAAGGTTCGGTTGAAACTCTTGAAAAT
Organism: Colletotrichum cereale; assembly: GCA_034509685.1. Classification (NCBI taxonomy): domain Eukaryota; kingdom Fungi; phylum Ascomycota; class Sordariomycetes; order Glomerellales; family Glomerellaceae; genus Colletotrichum; species Colletotrichum cereale. The sequence continues at coordinate 37,533 of JASUDE010000432.1, read as the reverse complement.
GCCTAGAATTGCTAATGAAGCGAATGCCACAACGGCAATGCCATATTGAGCTGTCAACGAAGTCGCGTGTGTCCACCACGAAGACGATTGACTCCAAATCATGTTGATGAATGAGAAACGATCCGAACCAACTGGTATACCGTTAAGCGATTTTTCCATATGCTCCAGGGCAATGAGGATGTCTTACCCGTATCAGGAGCTAAGATCCGACTTATGATGTGCGCAACTCCGCCGAAAATGAGCACGTCTTCTGTCAATACCTCTGCGTCGTTCACCAATATGTCGCCGTTAGAGCCGCGTTTCACTGTAATTTTCAGACCACCCAAAGTCTGAATAACCCTAACCTCTTCTGTGATGGCATTATGATAGAGAATATGGTTGGGAATGGCGTGATTTGCAACAATTGCTGCGAGCTCCTCCGTTCTGAGCGAGTCCAGCAACCGGCGCCGTTGCTTCACTGCGTTGTCATCCGGCAGGAAAATGGTAACGTCTCGCATACTTTCCAGAAGTTCTTGTGTGCCAGACTTTTCAACGAATCTCCAGAACTCATGAAAATTGCCCAGGTTGGTCGTTTCCGAGATATTGTGCGGAAGAACAAGGTTGCTGTCGATTGTGTGCACGACACCGTTGTCGTGAAAAATATCGGAGTCGTTGATCTTTAAAACCTTTTGGATGCCGCTTTCGGCGCAAAACGTCTCGTCTTGACACTTTGAAAGCTTGACCACCGGACCCCTCGTGACGTTTGTCAGGATCGGAGGCCGCAGGATGGAATGCACAAGCTGGATCTCTGTCGGTAGTGAAGGATCAGTTGAGGTGTACACGCCTTCGAGGAAATGATATTCGAGAATGGCCCGGGCAAGCGGCGGATCAATGGTACTCATATTGAGTCCCCAATTGGCGAGGCCAACGAGCGCATCGTCTGTCATGGCCAGAAGGGTCGATCTCTTCGCCATCTCGAACCTTTGCAGCAGATCGAGATCCCTTAGAAGGTTATGAAGCATGGAAAGCGATCCATGGTTGATCAAGACTTGGCCCAATGACCTAGCAAAAGCATTACCCAGCAGCAGAGTGCTGGCGGTGATGACTGACAAGTGCATTGTTCAGAGTAATTACAAGCAGACAGAATGTGTGTTGGTGAGCGGACGCAAGTTTGACTACAGATGAGAGTGCAACTAATGCAGGTGGTCTTGAAGAGAAGCAGTCCTATCAACACGGATCACAAAATAATTACGCAGGGTTCAGTACGGTATCAAGTCGCCAAAGGCCGGCGTTTGTTTCCCGTAGCGTCTTGCTCCCAACGTAAGTCCCGAACCTTCGGGGCTGGCCTGTGCTTTATAGAAAAGCCGGTGGGCAGACTCTCCTTCCCTGCAAGGCCTTGTTTCCCAGACAATACATCCAGCAAACAATTTCGTGGAAGTCAAGCCACTTGCCGTCTTCTCTTATCAACTTCTCAAAGTGAACCTGTTCGCCAAGACACACAAGCGCCTTTCTTCTTGCTTTTCTAAGGGATTTCCTCCAGGGAACCGAGTACCCACAGTGTCGTCAATATGCTCTTCTCTAACCTTCTATCACTGGGTTTACATGGATTGTGGGCTAATAACTGGGATCCAATGGTGCTATCAAAGCTCGGAAGGATTAAACTGAATACCGCCGTCCGAAATTCAATCCCGTTTGAGATTCATCTCACAGCCGGCCAGGTTGACGCCATCGGTATTGGTCCAAGAGACGTCATTTTCGTCAACGGCAGCTTCGTAGGCCCGACCCTGCGTCTCAATCAAGGCGACGAAGTCGAGTTCTTAGTCTCCAACCACTTGAGGGAAGACACCACGGTTCACTTCCATGGGATCGATCAGCGACAAACGCCTTGGAGCGATGGTGTTCCTGGACTCACACAAGGTCCAATTCGACCTGGCGCCTCTTATTTGTATCGATGGAAGGCGGAACAGTCCGGAACGTTCTTCTATCACGCCCATTCCAGGGGCCAGATCATGGACGGTCTATATGGTGCAATCATTGTTGATGCGTCCGATGAGGTGGGCCGGCCTTTCCACCTTATCGACAGCGACCCCAAGGAGCAGGAGGCCATGCGCACTGCCGAATTACAAATGCAGCCGCTGCTTCTTTCCGACTGGAGCCAGTACAAGTTCGACGACTTCTATCATGTGGAGGAATCTGCCAACTTTGATCTTGCCTGCACCGACGCAATCATTGTCAACGGCATCGGGTCTCAGTACTGCTTGGAGCCTGAATCGTTGGACGACATGACAAACCCTATCATTCTGAAGATGTTGCAAGACCTCGGAGAAGACCACATGACCGCAAAGGGTTGTGTCCCCCCGATTCAGGCTCTCCAGGGAGATTTTGATGTGCATCCGGGCAAGCTTCCCGCCGAGTCGATCAGGAGGTGCGTGGGCGGCCGGAATCCTCGGGGAAACTTCACCGTCACAGTTGACAGCCGAAACGGCTGGGCGGCACTCGCACTTATCAATGTTGGTGGCTTGTATCCGCTGCAAGTTTCGATCGACAACCACGACTTGCTTGTGTACGCCGTCGATGGACAGTACATTGAGCCCGTCACCACAGACCGACTCTATATCGGCAATGGCAACCGTGTCTCAGTGCTAGTGAGACTCGACCAAGAGCGAGCTCGATACACGATCCGCATGGCCAATGATCTTCTCAATCAGATTCTGGGTGGCTTTGCGGAGATGGCATACGATGGTGCCACTGGGCCACCCAGCCTCTCAATACCGAAGATGAACTATGCCGGACAACCTCTCACCAAAGACATCCGTTCAGTCAAGCCCGAAGATGGACGTCCATACCCAGCTCGGCAGCCATCCCGTTACCCACATCGTACTTTCAAGCTTCATCTGAGAAAACCTGGCCGCCCCTACGGAGCCTATGAATGGAGTCTCTCGGGCCATGAGGTGTATAACATGACAGCGGAGGAGCAGGATCCTCCCTTACTATTCAGGCATCCCGACGAGGTGCCTCAGAACGAATTGATCCTACGGACTCATGTTGGAGAATGGATTGACATTATCTTGGAAACAGAGGGTCCTTTCGCTCAGAGTCATCCTGTGCACAAGCACGGAAATAAAGTCTATTTCCTAGGATCTGGGATTGGCAAGTTTCCATGGGATACAGTAGAAGAAGCCGAGAAGCATCTACCTTCAGGCTCGTTCAACTTCGACAACCCATCGTATCTGGATACTTTCACAACGCCCGATATTGCTGGCGACGCACCCGCTGTTTGGACTGTAGTTCGATACAATGTGGAGAGTCCGGGCGCTTGGCTTCTGCACTGCCATGTTCAGACTCATCACGCCGGCGGAATGGGTGTCGTCATTTTGGATGGAATTGACCAGTTTCCCCAGGTGCCGACTGATTATTTAGAATGGAATGGCTTTGAAGCCCCATCACCGATGTCAAGTTGCTAAATACACTTCATCATCGTATTCTGTTGTTCTTCTGCTGCATATCCTACTCAGAAGTGTCTTCGCCGCGTGATTCGGCAACGTAGATGATGGCTTTGATTAGGCCATCACGTTAATACATCAAGCCAAGAACCCACCGACTACTCTTCAGGGTTACGGCTGATTCTATCGTCGGCCGTAGGAAATGAAGTCTTGATCATCAGCACCTACGCTATTGGGTTTTATCTCTACTGCACTAAAGAATTGAGACCATATTCCTATAGTTGTTATCGACTTGCCATACGTATTTTGATCTTGATCAATACAAGATGAAGACTAGGACCGCCCAGGTGGACTAGGACGATAATCTAAATGAATGTCCCATAAGTGCATAAGGTGTCGGTCAAAAGAGAGAAGTCATACATAAATCCCCATGTCTAATCATTTGATTATATCTCTTCCATGATCTCATTCAGTTAAAACTCTACCAGGCGAAGAAACTTTCAAGCTGCAGTTCTAGGTTTCGGCGCTGAGTTCCAAGGTAGCCCTCCGTCGATGGGCTCATTTTTGACCCTCTGCGCGATTAACCTTTCGAACTCTTTCTTAGACATGATGGGCAAACCCAAGGACTTGTTTCCTTCTCCATCCCATGCTGTGTTGTACTCTCCGCCAAAGATGGTGCTATGAATGACAAGAAAGGTTGCAAAAACGGGAGGAGTGATTCCCTCCACCTTCGCCTTTTTGAACATGCCAAGCCCTTGATTTAATTTTTCGTCTGCTTCAACATGCTGGACGGACCATTTCTTCCCAGAAAGTCTCTCTGCAATCTCAAGCATCTCCTCTTGTGTAGTTGTGTAATCTTGGATGAAGATCGGCCCACTTTCCAGCTCCTTGGACCTTTCCAAGATGCCTGCAATGGACTTCGCGAGGGTAGGTCTTCGAGTCATGCTGACACTATGTCTCACATCGCCGACGTGGAGCGCAGTCTGGCTTTGGTAGTTGTACATGTAGCTGCCATTCAGGACACAGCCAAGAAGCGGACCAGTAGCTACAACTGTCCACTTCATGCCGCTTTTTTCTGCCCTGTCCTTGAGGTATTCCTGCACCGCCACAGCGTCCTTGTAGAAAGGGAGCTTAGCAACTGCCGGATTGGTAGACAGGGCAGTAAAGTCACTGGGGATGAAGTGCTTGACCGAGCCGGCGTTGACCGCAGCGTCAATCAGTCTGTACTGGTGCGGCCATCCTGTCGGATTGAGGGTGGAGATGACGGCGTCTTGTCCTTGCAGGGCTTCGGTGAGGCTTTCTGTGGACTCGTAGTCCACGATGCGGACGTTCTCCTCGTTCTTCGGGTTAGATCGTGATAGAACAGTAACATCATACCCGGCGTTGACCAGTTCATCATAGACCTTTTCTCCAACGTATCCTTTCTGTGAATTCGTCAACGATCACTCGAGCATGGAAAGGGACAATGGTGAGGCCGTACACCTGCTAGCGCGACTTTGCGGATCCCGTTCGAAACACGGCTAGGCATTATTGTAGATCAACAAATGAGAGTCTTTTTCTTTCCTCTATACTTTATGGGGTTCTCACAAAGCTTGAATTAGTTCTACGTCTTCTTTTATTATATATCATGCGATGAACTTATTATGTGGTAGTTCTGGCCGGGGCCCGAAAATGGGATAACCGGAGACCGGGATCATTCGCCGTTCATGCATTCCCCGGGATCCCGGAAAGCTAGTACGATGAACGAGAAACACGGTAAACTTTAACCAATCGCCGAGAACCCGAGACCCGACAATTATGTCACTGCCGCTCGCTACTTGTCAGCCATCATAAACTCGGGTCTCCTTCGAATCGGTCTAAGAGCCTGTTGCTGGCGACTCTGTTCTAGTCATCAGCCTTCCCTCATTTGACAGTAAATCAAAATACAACCCAGCAATTCTCGGTCGCCGAAGATGTTTGGCGAAGGTCTACAGCAAATCTTGCTCAGTTTCACTGGTTTTGCAGGATTTATCGGTCAGGGTTGGAACTCCCTTCCGGCAAGGCCCCATTCGGGCCATGGTAATAGCATTCACACAGCCGTTGCCTCCTCATCATCTTGTGTGAGTGACGAAGCCCAAATCCCCTTGGAATAGCGAGCTGACGTCTTTAGTGTGAGGCCCTAACCCAATCTTTGGGACGCAAAAAGGTGGCCTATCCTTGGGGCTCAGCGTACAAATCATCCGTGGGATCCTACTTCAGTTTGAAGGAGGCCGATCTGAAGCCAGCATGTGTCGTCATGGCTGAGTCCGCGCAAGACGTCTCGGTCGCCATTCGAACGCTTACTATCGGCAACAGTGCTTGGGAAGGCGAATGCCAGTTCGCCATCCGTGGAGGCGGCCATACACCATTCAAGGGTGCCGCAAACATCGAGAACGGCATCGTGATTGACCTGAAGAATCTTCCTATTGCAGGTATCTCGACAGACCGCAAGACTATCACAGTCAGCCCCAGCCAGACATGGGACCAAGTCACAGAACAGCTTGACCCTTACGATCTGAGCACCCTCGGTGCCCGAGTTGCAGGTGTCGGTGTCGGTGGCGCAGTTCTCGGCTGTGGAACTTCTTTCTTCTCCGCTCGCTATGGGTTCATTTGCGACATGGCTGAGCAGTTCGAAGTGGTCCTCGCAAATGGGGACATTATTTACGCCAACGCTAACCAACACTCGGATCTTTGGAAAGCCCTCAGGGGTGGTGCAAACAACTTTGGCATCGTCACTGCTATCACTATGAAGACCTTTGACCAGGGCAAGTTTTGGGGTGGCCAGACTTTCCACGACATCTCCACTCGAAAGGAGCACTTCCAGGCCCATGAAGATCTCGCATCAATGCATCCTTACGACCCGTACGTTCACTACATCAACAATCTCCTTCTCAGCAACGCGACCAGAAGCTGGTTCATTGGCAACAGCTTGCAGTACACCAAGAGCAACCCTCCCGTCCCTGAGCCTGACGTGTTCAAGCCTCTTCTCGCCATTGAGCAGATGCCGATATTTCCTGGTGGCCCTTCCAACACCCTTCGCATCGACAATGTCACTTCCATCTCTCGAGAGTACGCTGCTCTCGCGACGTACCCCAAGCGCTGGCTTTTTGCCACTGTGAGCTTCGCTCCTTCTGCAGCCATGATGGAAATATTCTTCCAGATGGCCGATCATGCTTTCACGCCCTTCTTGGGCCTCGACGGCTTCATGGTGTCCATGGCCTATCAGCCGGTCCCGAGCGTCATGTCTGAGCGTAATGGCGCTGTAGACTCGCTCGGGCCGATTCAGACTCAAGGAAACCTCATTTATGTTCACTTGAGTGTCTCGGTTGACGAGTCTGAGAGCGACAGCGATGAAATAATTGAGAAGGCGGTGCAGAACTTGGTCGTCGACACAGAAGCTAAGGCAAGGAAGATGGGTCTTTATAGGAGCTATATCCAGGCAACTTATGCCGAAAGATGGCAGAACCCCATCATGCGCCGTAGCAAGAGCACGCTGGAGGATATGCTGAAAACGAGCAAGAAGTACGATCCTTATCAGGTCTTTCAAAACCAAGTTCCTGGCGGCTTCAAGCTGCCAAAGGTTCCGTATACTGGGGAGATACAAGCCGATCTCAAGTGATGGTTGACTGTTATTATCTTGGTCACTGATGAAGACAGTTAAGGTGATGGTTTGTTAAGCCAATAGACTGAACTGGTTTTGATTGATAAATTCTGATTTAGTCCCAAGAGTGGTTTGAAAATATTCTAGACCTTATTGTATTGGACAGACAAACGCTATCGAGCTACTGGGTACTTTGCCCTGAGTTGACATTCTGAGATGTGGCTTAGGCCTGGGGCACCATCCTGTTGAGTACTGTGAAAGTCCATCCTTACGCACAAAGTGATTGGGACTGGCTGCTTGTGAAGGGGGACTCCACAATATGCCGAAATAAAGACTTTCAGCTTTAATGAAATACATGTCGTAAAATTTTACTCAATTTGCTGGTCCTCCCAAAAAACAAGACATCTAATCTCAATACTCTCTCTAGGTGGGCCGTGGTCCTTGGGTGTCTGGATTGCAGTGTGTGGCACTCTCCTAGCTGTTCCGTCTAGCTTGGTATCAAAGATCTTGATTAAAAGGGCCTCATCGGGGGTCATGTTGCTAGCGTAGTACCACTTGTGTTGCGGACTCGCAACCATGTGCCATTGCTCGTTGTCTTTGTTCATGGTGTTGGGCGGTTCGCCAACCACAATGCGCGTGGTCACCGGGCGAAGATCGGATTCTTCAACGCTGCGCGCATCGCAAACAGCCAGCGGCTCACGTTCGACAGGCTTGAGAGGTTGCCAGATGTTGACGATGCCCCATCGGGTCTTGGTTTTGGCCCGAAGCATCTCCGCGTCTGGAAGCCTATCAAGCACGACTTCCGCGCCTCGGTAAGATTGATCTATTCTCGGTGAGACTTGCACCGCCAATCACGGGTCTGTGGTACTTGCCGACATGAATAAACATAGCTGGAGGCTGCATGCCCAGCACCTCCGAATCCGGGAGATGGTCAGGGATGCTGACGACTTTCTCGTGTGGGTCCCGTCTTATAACATGGGGAGCGAAAGGATGGACGTATGTGGCGCCAGTGCTATGTGTGCGGTTAGTGTCACGTCGCTACAGAAAAGTTTGAAGCTTGCCAAGATTACTGTCTCATCAGGAGCTCTTGCACGTCCTTGTGCAACTGTGGTGGAAGGCCAAATCTGTAGTCCCCTTCCCACTTCTTCTCTTGAATTGTGCTCTCTACCACCTTGAAGCCCTGCTTGTCGAGGCTGAACTCTTCATCGCAGGTACGCATGTCGGTCACAGGAACCAGCTGCCGATCATATTTGGTCCGCTGGAACCCTACCGTGGCTATCATCTGGATTGGGTACTGCTCGCCCTTCGGCGGCGGCAGGTGGTAGTTGACATAGGCCTCGAGAGACTCAGGCTTGTCAGCGAGATGAGGCATGTTGACAAGGTGGGTATGGGGCAGTATGGAAGCTCGCGTTGCGTTTTGAAGTTGTAATTAGATTTATCACCCGGGCAAAAACTACCCATGATGCTGTGCAGCGCGAGCATTATATTAACCCTCAAGCCCGGTTGTTCGGAGATCAACGCTAAACTAAATCGATAAACTTCGTGAATGCCCGCCCATAACAACCTATGCCGGGTAAATGCAAGAATGGCCAGGCACCGGTCTTGACTCGTATCAATACAAACTAGTATCGTTACGCGGTCCCTCGCACACTCAAGTTGCCGTAGTGAAAGCTTGTCGGTGGTTCGTTGGCTGCCCTGTGTTCCTATCCGTATTCAGGCATCGAAACCCGAGGAATCAATCGCCGGCCGGAGAACCTTGTGTGACCACTGAAACGTTGTCGGTCGCTGGACAACAAATCTCCGTAGATTCGCCTGTAAATCAATCGGATATCTGGACATTGGATATTCGACCCCGCTGTGGGTGAGCCCCAAAAGCCGCCAGTGAACGTTTAAAATGGCCCGCACCCACCCGCTCCATTAGTGAGTGTACCAAAGTTTCGGGCTAACTCTCGTCTCGGTGGTTCTGATTCCCCGATATCACCAATAGAACACTAGAAACGCTGCTAGATAGCCCCGTTGTCTCTCGGGCCGAAACATTAGCAAGTGGTGAATCAGTGAAACATACTAATAGATCAAAACACTCAACAGCGATGCAGCAATAAAGTGCACCATGTATTACATTCCACTATATAAAGATACCATTCCTTTATTGAAAACCTTGCTCCATATTTTGTCCATTCGCTGCCAAAAGACGCATCTCCGAGGACACCACCATCAAAGCAGAACCTGTCAAGAGAAACCGAATCAAGTAACAGATAGCCTAGTCACCCTAAGCCAAGACACATACTTCAATATGCCTTACATTCCGAACCTGCCGCAGATCCCCAACCGCTACGCCCAGGCTCATGTCTCGCCACAAGGTGAAGGAGATGCGCGTCCCACCGCCCTGCAGATCATTCAAGATGAAGGCTTGATAAGCAAGCTGGGAGACAAAGTTGCTTTGGTTACTGGCGGCACCAACGGCATCGGGCTCGAGATAGTGCGCAGTTTAGCCAAGACCGGGATGAAGGTCTTTTTCACCTCGCGAGACATTGCAAAGGGAGAGAAAGTGAGGAGCCAGCTCCAAAGCGAGTCTCCCACCTTCAGGCTGGAGGTCGTCGAGATGGAGCTGAAGAGCTTGAAGAGTGTCAAAGAGGGCGCTGAGAAAGTTTTGAACAACACTGACAGGCTGGACATTCTTGTCAATAACGCAGGTAAGTAGCTTCGGTTCGCCTCCACAAATCGAAACGCCAACTAACTATGGAATCCAGGCATCGCGGCAACACCTCGCGGCTATACGGAAGAGGGCTACGAGCAACAGTTTGGAGTCAATTACCTCGCTCACTTTTACTTATTCCACCTTCTCAAGCCCCTGCTGCTGGGTACCGCAGCCGAAAGCGGTGCGAACGTGCGAGTGGTCACCACATCAAGCACGTCGCATACGGCCTCTACCGTCCTTCGAGAAAACAATTATGATACGGCCAACCCCAATGGCAAGGGTTACGAGCCCGGTGTAACGTATGCTCACTCCAATACTGCCAAGATCTGGTTCTGCAATGAAGTTGAGCGGCGGTATGGCTCCAAGGGTGTTCATGCCATCAGCGTCCACCCTGGCGGCTTCGGAAGTGGGCTGATGGAGTCTTCGGATGAAGAGACTCGCAAGGCGCTGGAGAAGCTAATCCAGATGCCCCACATCAAAAAAGTCTGGAAGAGCGTCCAGCAAGGTGCCGCGACTAGCGTGTTGGCGGCTGTTGGCAAGGAGTACGACGGCGTGGGAGGATTTTACATGGAAGATTGTGGCGTGAGTAAGCCTATTCCTGACGATGTCAACTGGGCTGGACATGGATTCAAGTCGTGGGCGTTTGATGAGGAAGGCGAGAAGAGGCTGTGGGCCGATTCGTTGAAGATGGTTGGGCTGGAGGATGATCTGTGCAGCGAGAATCGTTTTTAGATATGGGATATAACTAAAAGGTTATCCCCCTTATTAGACTACTTTCAGTCTCTGAGTAGCTGAGTGGACAAGATTACATTGACATCTGGGAAGCGAATCCTCTGTCGTTGAAGTATCAGAGACAGCATGTATACAATTCAAACACATCACCTCGACCGAGCATTCCTTAACCATGTCATCTATAGGCCAGTTTAGGAAAATTTTCACGCAAGATAACATGATGAAAAGATCAAAGGTTGTTGATGTTGAGCTACCTACGTAAGGTTATTAAGCCAACAAGGGCAAGCTTCGAACTATTTCGGTAAGGATATTTACCAGCCTTTCTCAGCGACCAGAATGCACGATCTCTGCGTACTACTTACCTGTGAGTTTGCGGGTGTAGATAACTAGTCTTCTGGGACTGTTACTACTCTTTTCTTGCGCTGAACTGTATTATTTTCGTGAGCTATTTCATCAGCTAGGAGTGACTTATCCGGTGAAGCAGTTTGATCTGGCAACAGATGCTCTAAGATCCATGCAACCTAGGATCTCTCGTTGAAGATGAGACATGACACCCAACAGGTGCGCGCGGCTATTAACAATTTCGTCAAAAGTGACTGTTAGGTACGTGATGGGGGTGAAAACTATAATCTGAGTGGATTCGGTAATCCTAGTCATGGCAACCAATCCCGGCACACAATCTCGGCGAAATAGTGTGCACGGCAAAGCCAGCATGCAGCTAGGCCTGGGTCACCGGTCCTTGGCATCGCTTTGAGTGATCTCCGGCAAAGCCAGCCCTTTCACAAATCGCGATGCGCCTAACTGCCGCTATCAAAGCCCGTTCTACTGAAGCTGTCGCATCTTCCTTCAATAAGTTTCTGTGGTTGTCTGCAAAGCAATACGTGTCTGGACTATATTGTTTTCCCCAGGTAATATTGAGGCCTTATTTTTACTCTTCAGTTTTCAAAGGATGCAAATGATTCAATCACGAGACTCCGACGCCACTAAGACGCAGGTAACTGCCAGTGAAGGGCCACCAGGCAGTATTACAATGACCAAGGACAACGATGGAAGATCCGACCCGACGACGTTTGATTCTCAAGAGCCGGATGGCACTGGCGGCGATGCCAGCGAGCCTCTGTACCCGACTGGTATCCAGCTCGGTCTGATTGTCTTTGCGTTGTTCTGCTCAGTCTTCATTGTGGCGGTTAGTCAGACGGTTTTGGCTACGGCCATTCCCACCATCACGAGCGTTTTCAACAGCACCGATGATATCTCATGGTACAGCACGGGGGAACAGATCACGGCTGTGACCATGCAGCTGCCCTACGGACAGGCCTACTCACTCCTGAACAACAAGTGGACTTTTTTGTCTTCAGTCGTCATCTATCTGGCAGGCAGCGCTGTTTGCGGTTCTGCGCCGTCATCAACTGCCTTGATTGTTGGTAGAGCCATCCAGGGCGTTGGAATGGCAGGAGTATTCGGTGGGGCATTCATCCTCATCGCTCGCATCACTCCGCTCCGGAAGCGAAGTTTATTTGCGGGTTTGTTTGGTGCTGCATATGCTATCGCCAGTGTTGTTGGGCCCGTCATGGGTAAGTAAGCTTCTAAGGTCATAACTCGATGGACTTTCTAATATTGAGCTAGGGGGGGCTATTACGCAGCGGGCCTCTTGGAGATGGTGTTTTTTCTGTGAGTTCAATGTCCAGAAGCTCTTCAAACTCTGGTTTTGACGAGTAACCAATCAGTCAACCTACCAATCGGGGCCTTAGTGGTTGCTGTCATCTTATTATGTCTACCCTTATCTCTTTGCAGAACATCGACGGAACTGAAGACATTGGGTCCGCTACAACTTGCCAGGCGATTCGACCTCCTTGGCACAACCCTACTACTTGCTTCTCTGGTCTGCTTGATGTTGGCTTTGCAATGGGGGGGCGGCCAATATTCTTGGAACGATGGCCGTGTCATTGCAGTCCTTGTGGTATTTGCCATCACCATACTCCCTTGGATGGTCTTGCAATACTTTCAAGGTGACAATGCGACAGTACCTCTCAGTGTTGCAAAGCAACGGTCCGTGGCATCCTCCAACTTGTACCTGCTCTTTTTGAACGGAGCCTTCGGAGTCTTCATCTTCTATCTGCCAGTCTGGTAAGTGCGAGAAGAACTAGAAAGTTATTGATGTTATTTTAACGTAGTAGAAAAAAAGGTTCCAATCAATTCACGACGACAACGCCGAAGCTTCTGGGTTGAAGCAACTGGCACTTTGCATTAGCACTGCTGTTGGCTCAATCGTGGCCGGCGGTCTGGTAATGGCTGTCGGCTTCTACACCCCATTTGTTATCCTTGGCTCCCTCCTGGTCACAGCTGGTTCTGCGCTTCTGATGACTGTTAAAGTTGATGCTGGTCTTGGCACACTGTAAGACATGGCAACAAGAACCACCACCCTTTCGAGCAGACTAACAATAATGCGTAGGATCGGTGCCCAGGTCCTGGTCGGCACCGGCGTCGGTGTTGGGGCTGAGCAAGCCAATTTGGCCGTCCAGACAGTGCTCCCAAACGAAAAGGTCGCTAAGGGCACAAGCCTAACGCTCTTCACGAGACTGCTGGGAGTCGCCCTGTCTGTTCCTGTTGCTCAAAGTGTTTTCCAGCAGGAACTGTCAAAGAGCCTTGGCGCCTCTGTCGTTGCAACCATTTACGGCGATGGCGGAGCAACTCGGCTAAAGGAAAACCTACAACAAATTTTTGGTATAGGTACTTCTGAGTATCTCGGCGCCCTGGACAAGGTCAATTATGCCCTGACAAAAACGTTCATGCTCGCCATGATTCTCGCTAGTATCTCATTCCTGTTTGCGGTCTTTTTGGAATGGAAGAGTGTTAAGAAGGAGAAGAGAGAACACCACGATGCCAATGAGAAGAAGTAGCGAGGTGCGAGAAATAGAACTTGTTATTAGACATAACCCAGCATTATTCAAACTCATTTTATTACTAAACACAACATACCGAGATTACAATAGAGGAAGATGAGAAAAATAGTATAAGTTATAGATTATTGGGCTTATGACCTCGTACTGTGCGTTTGTAATGCTTGCTGGGATCGGTTCTTATTTCACCCCACCCGATAATTAATGACCTCTCGAACACACAAAAATAGGCCGACATCGACTCATCAGCGAATGCATCTCTTGGGCACATGGAAACAATTACTTGGGCGTTTAACCCGTCAACTCAATCTTGTATCTCTGCTGCTACGGACTAAATCAATTTGCACTTGGTCGCGCTGCCGTCGCAGCAGAATCTCTAACCTCATACTCTAACGTTGTGGGCCGTTGGGCTTTATACTACGACTAGCGATATGTCAGGAAGGATTCGCCCATACTGGCCTGGTCAGCTTCTTGTTGGATCTCCAGGGTTAATGTATATACATACCCATGTTGTTCGTTCCTCTTGTAGCCGAGTCAACCAGCTGCTCCTCGGTAACTGTGAATTGCGACACGATGTTTCACTATCCATATTGGTAAGGATTAGGGGTGTTGAGACCAAGACGACGTTTCACGAGTTCCCGTAAAGTTTAATTGATAAGAAGGCTTTTGGCTGGGGTGGACATTGAACCGGCGATTGATACTGTGATCAGGTCGGGAAATCGGCGAAAGTCGCTACAGTGACCGGCAAGTCTTTCAAGGGCCTGGCGATAGTGGGGCGAGATTAGCAGCTGCCCGTGACAGATCTGCAATATCCCTAAGCCCTGGTCATGTTGTTTTTGGCCACGTCGTCTTATAGGATCTGAATGTGTTGTTACACAGATAGCTTCGATAGCTTGGCACCGTGTCACTGGGATTATCGGTTTCCCGAGTCGGGTATTCCCCTACGGAAGAACTCAAAATCTCTATTCGAAGCACTGAGTTTAGTTCGCTTCAAATGGGGAAACCTAGAGCAGTTCAGCGACATATGATTACGACCAAGTATAAAGCATAAAGACTGGCTATGGCCATTGTCAGATTGGGACTTCACTGAGAGATGCTGAGACCTAAACGAAGCCTCTAGCTTCAGAAATTTGACTCGGGCTTTTTTTCTTTTTGGCGCATCCGTTGTAAGAGGTGTGGTTGCAATGGAGATTGGACAACCAGGCCATGGCCTTATCGGCTATGGCATCACCATGTACCAGGTTAGTTGTCATAACCTTGGAGCCGAGCAAGTTGAACGTTCTGACTTTCTGCAAGCCATTGTGCGCATACTCTTGCCGTGTGGCACTTTCAGCCAGCCCATTGAACTGCAGCAACATCGCCGAGGTGGATGGAACAGTCATGGTCAATACTCCGCCGAGCTGCTACTCTACGGACGATGCCTTCCTTGAATCGCTAGCGTGGTGTATTCACACAGTAGGTTTCCTAACGACATGGGCTATGATTTGGACACGGTAGCTAAGAGGTTGCGTCGCAGCGTTGTTCTGATCTTTGGGTTTGGGAAATCGAGAAGTACTGGCAATCGACTGAAGCCAGCATTCGCAACAGCCATCGGAGACTTGACGAGCCTGGTGTCAACGTTGACGCAAACCCTCCAGTTCCGAAGTGGACGTACCAAGAGTCTCTCAGTAACATTAACGGTACTCCGATAGCTACCGTGGTGTTTGCGAGCCCACTCAAGGAGAAGGCTCTGGTTTCGGACGCCGATTACCAATTGCAGTACGACACCATGGGCATGTTCGAGAAGATGGAGGTTTCCCACGAGAGATACGGGTAAGTGAGGATAATATGTCGACGTTGGAACCATCCCTGCTGACATAAGACCATAGACTCATTCTGATTGCACTAGGTGCAGCCGTTCCTATTTTGTGCTCACTCCTCCGCTTCATTCCGCTGCCTAAGTTGCTGGTGTCCAAAATCCATGCGATTTTCATTGATCCCCCTCTCTTGGGGCGTCGACATAAAGTCCCTTACTTCAACCTCCTGATCATGCCAACGCGTGGTCAGACGATACTCATTGCTTACGTGGTGATCATCAACGTTCTTTTGAGCGGCGTCGGTTACGAATCGGCCCAGCCCAACGCTTGGTGGTTCAACAATAGAAACCAGGAGCTCCTTACGTATTTTAGCAACCGTGTGGGCGTCTTGAGCTTCGCCAATCTGCCTCTGCTGATTCTATACGCCGGAAGAAACAACTTCTTGTACTGGGTAACCGACTGGACCCAGTCGACCTTCATGCTGCTGCACCGGTGGACGGCGTACTTTTGTACCCTCCAGGCATGCCTGCACTCAGCTGCTTGGCTTCAGATCTACGTAAGAATGAAGCAGCATGATATCGAGGCTCGGTTGCCCTACTGGGTATGGGGGATTGTTGCAACCCTCGCAATGAGCTTCTTGCTGCCTGGGTCGGCAATTCCGTTCCGGGAGAAGCTATACGAACTCTTTTTGGCCCTACACATCGTTCTCGCGATACTTGCGGTCGTTGGCTCGTACCTACACATTGTCTACAGATTCCAGAACCAATGGGGCTACGAGTTATGGATGTACATCTGCTTCGCTATCTGGGGATTCGACCGACTTGCGAGGATTGTCAGGATGGCTAGAAACGGTCTGATGTGGGCAGACATTACTGTCATCGATGAAGATTATCTGCAGCTCGACGTCGAAGGGGCGGTTGGAAACGGCCACGCCTATTTATACTTTCCAACATTGACATGGAGGCCATGGGAGAGCCATCCTTTCTCGAACCTAGGGTCCAGGGTGACTCCCGCATCAGCCAAGTCATCGAGCATCGTCGGACAGGAGCCCGTCACCAAGATTTCCTTTACCCAAGAATCCAGCACCACAGAGGCTTTGTCCACCAAACAGGAGCCACGTGTCGGGCTGTCCTTTCTTGTTCGATCGTTCACCGGCTCTACGAGGTTGCTTCGCTCGCACAGCCGGCTCCCCGTATTCCTTGAGGCCGGTTATCTTCCCCATCACGACTTTAGCAAATACCAGACGCTTGTCTGCATCATCGGAGGCGTTTCCATCACCGCGGTCGCTTCTGTTTTGAAGACGTACCCTGGAAACGCCAGGCTGTACTGGTCAGCAAGAACGGAGAGTCTAGTTCAAAGTGTCAGTCTCAACGGCGTGGACGCAACTATTTCCGTTGGCACACGGTTCGAGCTTCGTGGTGTTCTTGAAGAGGAGATCAGAAAAGCAGAGGGACACACGGCCATTGTAGGCAGTGGGCCTGCCTCGATGGTTGACGAGATGCGCTGCCTCGTGAGCGAACTTTCTCTAAGAGCACCAATACCAATCACTTTCATCGACGAGACTTATATATGGTAAAACTTTTAGATGAATATTCCAGCCAGGTATACCACCCCCCCATGTGGATACAGGCTGCTAAGTGCGCAGTATATCACGGCAGGGCGGTAATAATCATTTGCCTTGCTGGCTTGAAGGAATCAGACGAGGTGTAGGAAACCCCAGCGGCCCGCGAACTAGGCGCACCTTTGTTTGCAGCGATTTGCAGGCGCGCAACGGCGAAAGGGAAGCCTAGCAATACGACCAAAAAAAGCGGCAGCTAATAAACTACAGCAGTAGTGTCGAACAGTTTGACGGGCACTATCCTCCCTTAGGTATATCAGTGTGTGTAGTTCTCATTATATCTAGCTAGAATTTAGTAACATTTTGCCTCCTAATTAGCGACATCTCTTTTAGCTACTTATATAATGTATCCCTATTCTGTCATTAGCTACTCGCATTAGATAGAGCTAAGCCTACTATTAACCACTTATTATTAGATAACTAGTAGTAACACATAAGGAAGGTGCCCTTATTGCCTAACAGCACCCTTAATAAGGATAGACTATATTTATTAGGCGTAAGTCCGGCTAGTATGAGAACGGATAGTGTGAATGAATCCAGTGTGTTGGATTCATCTAGAGTAGCTAAAATGTACATATAGATAGGCGGTAAGGCTAGCAAAAATGAGTAGTAATAGTGGTGGCAATAGTAGTGATGATGGTGGCTCAAATGTAGGAGTGGCTCGCAAGTAGGGTGGGATATTACTTAAAGCTATTTACAGGGTTAATACACCACACCTAAAAGCTGGCCCATAATGCTGAAAGTAACGGCACGCGCACTTGAGTCAACACTAATCCCAAATTTAGTTGGATTCACACAGATACATGTACAATGATACAAAAATCGAATAAAGAAAGCAGCAAAGTGGCAAGTTCTTTCTGAAAAGAACATGATATCAAAAAGACATCAACAGTAAGTAGAGGTTTATCTCCTCTTTATACTGTTTGCTTTGGAGGTTATACGATCGAGTTCCTCCCGGAGGACATTTTGGTGTTGTTCAATAACGCTGGACATGCGTCCTTTGATCACGGAAACAGGGCAGGCGGGGGCGTCTGGACATGATGGCGTAGTCGGAAACGAGCCGTGTTCGGCGCCGGAAAGGTGCCAGTAGCGCAGTCTCTTGGTGAGAGGGTCGACGTGCTCCCGGAGATGTGTCAAGACCAGGTGTGCGGCAACGACGCGCTGGGCCTCGTTGTCAAGAGAGTAGTTGCCGACAAGGGAGGTGGTGATGACGATATGTCCTAGGCAGGGAGATTGGGCCTGTTCCCCCTGGGACGAGCAGTTGTCGTCCAGAATGGCTGCGTACCAGCCCAGGACTTTGTATATTGCCAAGTAGATGACCACAAGCACCTCGTGCCTCATGAAGCATGGGCAATCAAGGAGGATGTTGAGCCTTCTGAGAAAATCTCGGTTTCGATACAAGACGGCCCCTAACTCACGGGAAGCATCGTCGTATGACCGGTCAATGTAGGAAGTACAAACTGGGTCTTTTATGGTGGTGAGACAACCATGCGAGGGGACATGGATCTCGGATATGATTTCCAGAAGCTTTATAGTGCAGTCATGGATCTTGCCTTCGTGGAAGAAGCTATCTTCCGAGGAAGTGCTCATGCTACTGCAGGCAGAGTCGATTGTACCGGAACGCATCAGGCTATTCCCCATTGCCTGCTTGATTATCATGTTGTTGAAGATTTGTTCAGAAGACCGGTCATACTCCGTTGTCATTGGAGTGGCCGGTAAAGCGGTCATCAACAAGGATTGTTCCATTGTTGCAGGTGTTGGTGAGTTATCGAAGACTATATCCCGTGCAATGTCGTCCTGTGCGGCAGTGTCGAAGCACAGCCTCTGGTCGATGAGGCTGTCCGGGTCCGAGGTGTACTCCGAAAGCCATGCCATGTCGCCTTGAGGTTGAATCTGGTGCTCTGGAGATTGCTCAGACATGCTCTCTTGTTGGGCTATTTGTGATGATGAAGCAGTAGACATGCCCAATGACAATCCATCTCGCACAGCCAGCGGTGTTGAGGCCGGGGGCTCAGACATGGAGGCTGAGGACCGGAGCAGGCTAGCACGCTCACCGGTGCGCATGGACATGCTGTACGCGCACTCGAGCCCCTTGGTCTCGCAGCGGTGGCATTTTGGACGCTGCTTGCCGCATCGGATCTTTTGAGAGCTGCATGCGTTGCATGATTTGCGGACTTTGCGGAACTTTCGTGTGGGAGCAAGAGCAATGTCCTGGCGAGGGGTTTTGGGGGACATTGTGCATGACGGCATTGTGTGTTGTGTGTAGTTGGTTCTTATCGTTGGACCAGGTCGTGAGCGAATAGGCCAGCCGTGCCAACTAGAAAGACATGTAAATGCGGGCAAAGACAGAGACTCAGCCAAAGGGAGCGGAGCAAGGAAGAAGCAAGCAATTGTTATGGGCGCTGCTGTTTAAGTTCGACTATTCTCCCAACTTTTGGGAGGCAATGGAGCTTAAGTAGAATCTTGTCGTCAATCAATCTACTGCTGTCCAAACATCAACCACCATGAACGACTCCTAGTTCCGAGTCAAGCGTTTGTTTGAGCGGAAGTATGTTGGTGAAGTTTACCTAAGAGTTAGTTAGAAAACGTCCCGAGAGTGGGCCTTTCAAAAGCAAGTCCACCGGTAGTGTGGTGGACGTAGGTAACACAGGCCGTGGTGGGCGGCCCCCCCTATAAATGCTTGCACTTCTCCACCTCGACCCAGCCCGAAAGATGTCGGCATCGCGGCTAATATGAGCCATCGGGCGTGCAGGTGGGTTCGACCCACCTGGGACTGTCAAGCCGTCAAACTGTAGAGACATCATGACGGATGTTACTGATGACAACATATTTCAGAGATCGAAGCTGATCTTGACTCCTTGAGCCGTAGGCCAAGTTACCCACTTCTCGATCACCTGGACATGATTATCGGCTACCCAAATATGATGCTATCGCAACAACGCCACCCTTTCCCATCAACTATCAACTGGGCATCGCTGACACTACTATACAGCCTCTGCCTCACTAGGATAATCGGAGGCGGTGGATCAGTCTGGATCATCTACAACGTCGCTAGCGTCAATCTGGGTTTGTGATGCGTTACTAATAGTAGCAACCTTAGTATTAGGGTCAATTGAACAACTCTTCCTCTCGTTCTTCAGATCCTTATCCACTTAAGCCTCGAGGAGCACTATTTAATCCCAGGCAGTAACAGCGAACTTAGAAAACTACTATCAGAAGCCTTTCTTACATTCCCAAAGAGTTGGCGTTAGGTGAATGTAAGGCCACGGTCAGCCTAGAGTTTTGTCTGGCTATCTAGCTTAACCTCCTAGGTAATAAAGAGCCTCTAGATGTAGTCATAAGTACATTGCTTTCTCTAGGAGACATAGATGCAATACTGGAGGGTAGCCTTTAGGATGCCGTATCTGTTAGCTGCCTTCCGTAAGCTGAGCTTAGTTGCAATAGATTGCATGATCCCATTAAGCTTATCTGTCCTATATTATACTATGGGGCTGTGCAGAACGCATGCTATAGAAGACGCAAAGTAATATACATAAGAGTGGAAACGTGGTGATAGTTGGGAGTGGGAGGAGGTAAGGGAAAATATGGATGACACTGCACTGAAGTGATGATGCAATATCTCGCATATTGCAACAGGGTGAGGTTTAGAAGCTAGAAACGCCAGCCGGCCCGCTATGGGCTGGTTGTCAAGGTGAATCCAGGCTGGCGACCTGGGGCTACTCGGAGGCGAGTTGGTCGTGACCACACACCCCTCAACAGAAGATGGGTGGCTAGGCAGCATTGTCAGTTGGCAAAGAAGTGGGCAACTTGGCTCAATGCAGATGGGAGTTCTGTGATACTTAGTCTGACAGATTTTGAGTAAGATTGTAAGTATGACAACGCATCCCAAAGAGTCCATGCTACAAGAGTATTTACCTGTTGCTGGAATACTCCATGATCACGGCATCCGCTCCTGCCCGGCCCGGATGACTCGGCTACGATATAGACCATTTTCTGGAGATAGGGAAAAGCTTTTTAGAGACATGGATTCCAATCCTTTAGAGCGCGCGTAGAAGAACATAGAAGCCGTCTACCAGGCTAGCCGCGATGGCATTTGGTCGTCAGATTGATCGTCCATGTTCGTGCAAACCTTCGGCGCCGCACTGTATGGAGCAAGATCTCCGGCCGAGCAGTCCCACCCACTCGGGTCGGCAATCGGTCTTCCCCTAACCACACATACCCCACCCCCCCCGAACTCACATCAGCCGGCCGGCAAATCCTTCCCCATTCCCCACATAAAGTAGTTTAGACCAACGCAAGCTAGCAGCACACACGAGTAAGCACATCGTGAGGGCTACTGCCTCGGCAAATAAAGTCGGAAAATGCTGCAAGTGTGTAGGGTAAGATGGGACCTATGCAGTGCGGTGATTCAAGGGAAAACACCACTACCCTCAAATGGAACACAAGATACTTCCTCTGATCTGCTTAGAATATCTCGTCGGACCGAGGACTAATGAGTCTGATCGGGGCCAAGCTTGTAGGGCAATCAGAGGAAGGAATCTCCCGATCGTCTTGTGTTATCACGTCCGAAGGTAAACTATGATTGAGGCTCTAGTTCGATTCAGGCAAAGGTAGGTCTAAGAAAACTAAGTGAAAAGTAAATTATTCTTCCAATCTATGCTGCTATCTCTCCTTACATCATCTGATCGGGTAACTCTCTCTAGACTACTCTGTCTAATCAGAGGAAACAAATCGCTGTGAAGCGGCTGATCGCCCCACCCTGTTCTAACACCCTCGGCTCCTCCGAGTTCAGAAACTAAGGATTTGACCATCTTGTCGAGTCTCTGTGGCTTTGAGCTCCCACCATCATCTCAGCAGTAGTACTGTACTTTGTCATCCTGGCGAACCCTATCTAGCTCTACATTCAGGCCACTGCGCGTTATAGCCCTCACGTAGAGTGGCGGCCAGACAGTACATCTATCCGTCTCTTTTCCTGTCTGACAAGTTTCCCTCTATACCGTAACCACTCGACCGATTCGAAAAGTGCTAATAGGCCCTCTTACCAGTGGAAGCCTAGCGGCCGAACCTTCTACAAACCTATTAAAGAAGGCTGTGAAAAAAGTATGCCATCAGTCAGGACTGACCGCTGCCGTAGCGGCACCTCTACCCTTGTTTCCGCCGGCACGACGGCTCTCAATGAACTGCCGATAGTCTGCCTACAGTAAAAGGGCTCATTAGTAACTTTCGAATCGATCGAATGGTTGTTGTGTTAAGTTTAAGTTACTTAGAGTGTCGCGATTAAAAAGCCTAGCCGTATAAATCGCTACGTGCGGCAACTCCGGCTTACCCGATCTGTAGTGGACTTGAAGTTAAAAGGAATCCAGCGGGCTTAAGAGCGTCAGACTTCAGCCAAGCAAGACGTTGTTCCTCCTCAAGCCCGAGTGCCAAAGACACTGAGTCAGATCAATGCGTCGCCCGTTGCGCCATCCTGACGGAAGACTTGATGTCTTGCTCGATAGATATCATACACCCCTGTGATACCAACAGAGCACCAACCCCATGGCGACTTTGAGAGCGGATCAACAGTGCTAGGTTAGAAGTATTGCGACACAAATAGCGATTATATGACGCCAGCCCTACATTATTCAAGGCCAAGGATCCCTTACACAGTTGCGTGCTAATTGCTGAGCTAACGTACTATTCCAGCCTTTAGCTAAGCCAACGTTACTATTTAACTTCTAGATGCTCAAGTTAGTATCTCTGGAGCTCCCCGCTATTAACTTCTGGTAGGCCCTAGGGTCTACATATTGAGTTTAGAAAGCGGTAGAATTGGGAACTATCTACAAGACGAGAAGACGCCCTAGGTATGTTCTGTTGTTCGTGATGATGCATGGGAGAAATGGCTTTGCAATCGTGGACCTAGTCACCGGCACCACAACTTGTGCCACGTGCGTAACACACAACACAGTGACACTTGACACTTAGCATTTTATAGTTGTTATAGTTTCAACACATAGTTCAGAACAATGCGACTACGCCACGTGACCTGAAGCTTTAGTGATAAGAACTCTGTCATGGTGTCACCTTGTTCTACGATAGATAATCCCGCTGCAGCCTAACGCTTCACGACGCTGCGAGGCTACAGCAACATAAGTATACTAATTCTTCACCAGCTCATGCACAATTTGTAGCTATTCAGACACGTCTTACCAACACATGTCAAGAAATCATTGACTCTAGCTACTGCGAGACCGGCAGAGCAACGTCGATAAGTGAAAGTTCTCCAAGTTGCGGCCTAAATACCTTTTGCACCTCCAACTTAGGCGTCACAGAGTTGCACAGACTCTCAAAAGCAGACCTTGTCCTTTCCCGCCCGTTAAGATTCATCAGCATCAGCAGGTCTCGGTCACTACAGAAGCTTCGGTCAGCAACAAATCGGTCGGAAGAAAACGGGTGGAAACCTACTGCATGCGGCGCTCTCTTTCGCGGCTTTCCTGGCCTGGCTCAGGAACCACAACGTCGTTGATGATAATTCGATCCTGCGGTCGCAAAGATGATGCCAGGCTCTGCAGAACTTTCTGGGCGTACTTATCGCTCCAGTCGTGAAAAATAAAGCGACAAAAGTAGGCAATGCCCTCGTTGGCGCCAACTTGGTGCTGCGGCTGAGCCTCCATAAAATTGTGAGGACGGAACATGATGCGACTTCTCAGCTCCTCAGGGCAGGACTGGGCGCCAACTTGGACAGTCTCGGGCAAGTCTTGAACCTCGAACCGGAGCTTTGGGTACCTCTTGGCCAACGCCATGGAAACGTGACCAGGGCCACCGCCTACATCGACGACAAGGCGGATATTTTCCTGCTCCAACAAGTGCCATGGATAGCCACCGTTTACTGCGTGGTCCAGGTCGTAGGCGCCGCCCACGGCGATGCCGCGCATGGCGCGGGCGAACAGATCGTGCAGCTTGCGGCCATGAGCCTCACGGAAGTGTTGGAACTGCGAGATTCTTCTACCAATGGAAACGCCGTACGCGGCCTCGTCGGCCTCCATGCTGTAGCCGTAGCTCTCAAGGGCCTTTGGCACAGAAGCTCCGGCCGGGTAGGCAATGGTGGCACTCAAATCCATCCATGCCTCCAAGTCTGGATCGGTCACGAGCAGGGAGGACATGGCATTATGCGCGACTGTGCCACCCGGGCGGGCCTCGAACAAGCCGAATGAGGAGGCGTGCTGGAGGACGCGCTCGACGAGAGCGGGTGTGATGTGAGGCTCCTTGACGGACTCGGAAATCGCAGCGTACGTAGCAGCCCCTTCGAGCGGGGTGTGACGAGCTAGCTTGTACTTCAGGATAATCTGGAGACAAGCGGTGGCGCAATGCTCGAAACTGAGGGTAACCAAAGCATCCCGCGGCCCACGCACCAGGCGGATGATGCGCTCGGCGGCGTCGATGATGGAGGTCTTGGCTTGGAAGTAAGGTGCGTTCTCAGAGGCAAGGTTGATGCCGGGAGCAGGTCCCTCTGTCGAGAGTTTTGGAATGTTGTTGGCGGACAGAAATTTGTTGAGGTCTGTCGAAGCAGAGGAGAGCATTGAGACAAGCTCAGAAAGCTCGTCTTCTCGAGAACGGATAGCCATGATTCTATTTATCACGTGGCAGTTAAATATGACTGAGATAAAGGCAGTGACAGACACAAAAGCTAGGATAGTGAATGATAATCAAATCGCCGTCCTGGTAATTTTGAAACTGGAATGCAGAAGTAGTCTTTATGTGGGACAAGCTGAAGAATCAAGATCGATGATCACCGTCACACTCGCAAGACCGGCTTCGCATGACTCCACTAGACAGTTCCCCGATATTCTATCAATATTACACTATATAATGGCCGAGTGCGGCTTCCGACGGCCGAGTGCGGCTTCCGACGGCCGCTGCCGGGTGTGGGTTTCTGTCAATGGTCTCGCGCAATTTGACCTTTGCGCCGATGGGATTCCCGAAACTCTGGGAAACCGGCGTGGAGTAAGATCAAGCATGGGGCGTGTGGCAATCAATGGCCGATAGATTACTGCGCCTGAGCTTGAGCCTGGAACCTGGGAGTAGGCAGGGGTCGCGAAAGAGCTTATATCGTACCCGTCGATAGATATGGTTCGTGGGAGGGGAAACAGAACGAGCCAGATCCCAACCCCCCCTTGTCGCGGAACTCTAAATCCAGCTTTTTCACCGCAATCAAGGCTTCTCCCTCAGCCCCGGGACCTGCCGCAGGTCTTTTCCGCGAAAGGAACGGTACACTTGCCGATGTACTTGCCGATGTCCGAGTGCAATACAGACAGAGTTTGGATCTTGACAAGTTATCTTCAGACAGGAGGCGTGACAGGCGTACCCTGCCGATCATTGCCGATCATAGCACTGTGTATTAATGTAGATCTTTCTTCACTACCGGTACACCGGTACCGGTAGTAATAATCCCTAACAAATGCCACATGGTCTTTGCTCAAAATCTATTTCAGTATCTATCAGAGTTTACACTATTAGTTGAGTTGACATGGTTTTCCAATAACCAATTGAAGTTGTTGAAATCGCCCAATACCCAACACATTATTTGGAACAGTAGCATTTGTTCCATCAACCCACATGAAAACCAAGACGAAAGTCTACGGGAGAGATTTGGGCAGCTTTTTCACCGATTCGGCTTGCTCGGCACTAAATTGAATGTCAAGATGCGTGTCCGAGTTGTTCTAGCATACTATTACTACCAGATAGGGATGAGAATCCAGACAAGAGTGCATTAACTACAGACTACACAAAGAGAACCACTCGCTCTGGCGTCTCAAACGCCAGCCCATGCTTCGCAGTCTTCCAAACAACGTAGCCCAAACATCTTCTTGGAGCCAACCTCACTCTGCAGAATGCTGCGTCGGGCACGCTCTCTCATGCTCTGCTCGAATACCCCCACGTCTTCGGCAGACGGTGATCCTTGGGCAGCGACGATTGTCTTGACAAGGTCGGCAGCGTCACAGATTGCGGTTTGGGCGCCGACCCCGCCACAGGGACTCATGGGATGGATGGCGTCGCCCAGCAAGGTTGCCACCGCAGATGGTTCCCAGACGGGCACGTCGGGGATCGAGGACACGACGCGGATCAGGGTTGCTTGCCGCTCGTCTTGGTGCTCGAACACGGAGCGGATTGAAGGATGCCACTCCTGCGTGATGGAGAGGCTGAGCCGGGCCGCCTCTATCGCCGCTTGCTGCGACGTTGAGCTACTGACTTTGGACGTGGACGTCTCGCCATCCAGACGGAAACGCGCCTGGGGTCCAATCAGCGCCCAGTAGATATAATCTTCGGGCAGTCGGTGTTGAGAGCGGCTCACTTGGCTGAAGCGAATCGGTTCAAGCAATAGTGTTACCGGCGCATCCCCAATGATGCATGATTGGAGCATCGGCGTCTGGTCAGAGACAATCGTCATCCATCTCATGCCCTTTTCTGGGAACTTGTCCAGAACGGCAGAAGTCATGGGCGTCTTGCCGTAGATGCAAGCAGCCCCCGTGTCCTTGATCTTGGGGTTCGGCACGAGTCTACGTCGCACGACAGAGTGCAGACCATCTGCGCCGACGAGGAACCGGCCCTCGACCGTTGAGCCATCTTTGAAAGCGACAGCGACTAGTCCTTTTTCCGTATCGGCTCTGTAAGACTCAAGCTCTTTGGAGAAGTGGATACGATCTCCAATCCCGGTCATCAGAGCGGAGCGGAAGGCCGCTCTGTCGACACAGTAGCTAGGATGCAGACCAAGCTTTCCGCTAAGCCCTCCACCAGCGCGGCTGTTCACCACCGTGCCGGTGAAGGGATTGAAGTCGGTCTCCCCAACGGCCAAGCTGGCGCAGGACGTCTGGAACGTCTGATAGACGTCTTCGGGCAACATCTCAGCGAGCGCCATAGCAGCATCCTTCCGGAGCTTCAGACGATAGCCCTGAGGGCGGGAATCGACTGCCGGGTCTCTCTCGTAGACCTGGAAAGGAATGTTGCCCTTCTTCAACGCTTGAGCAAGGCACAGACCGCTGATGCCCGCGCCAACGATGAGAACGGGTCTCTCCTCGGTTGCCGGCAGGATCGGCTTCTTCACTCGTACAAAGTCGTGGCTGGGGCTGCCGGGGGCCGAAGACTGAAGACGAATAGTCAAGAGTCCCATGACACTGTCTTCGGGCTGTTGCACGTGCTCGATTTCCATGCCGACATCCGCGAGCAGAGCCTTCCAGTCCTCCAACTCACGTTCCCTCGCGTTGAAGACTTGCATCATCATCAGGTCTCGGACCCTCAGTTGCTGTTCATGGGGCAAAGTTGTCGAGCCCGGCGGGGGCAATATCGTGTCCATGATGACGATGCGAGCTTTGCGGTTCATTTCCAACGCCGCGCGAAGATTCTTCAAGATGAGTCGTGCGTCTTGGTCAGGCCAGTCGTGGATGATCATCCGGAGGAAGTAGACGTGCGCATCCAACACTTCTTGCGGCTTGAAGAAATCAGATGACATGAACTGGATACGGGACTTCACAGCAGCATCGATGCTGGAGTCGGCCTCGAGCGCTCCTCGGGCGGTTGCGACTGTTTCCGGCAAGTCTTGCACAATGTACTTGAGATGCGGGAACTTGGCAGCTATCTGGACTGCAAGATGACCATGAGAGCCGCCCACGTCGACGACCTTTGCGCCTTCGGGAAGCGAAGCCCAGTCGTAGCACTCGACGGCGTGAGTCAGACTCCACCAGCGAGATGCGGTGACGCCGCGCATGTAGCCAGAGAAGACGCTTGTGAGATCCGCATCCTTTCTGACGTGGTCAAAGAACGGATCCGTAGTGCCCATGGACACGTTGAAGGCCGTCTGGTTCTTGGCGTCGGTTTCTCCCCATCGACGAGTGGCATCGGCAAACCTGTACGCAACGGGCATCGAATAGTTCACCATCCAGCGGGCCCAGCTCATGAAGCTCTCGTTTCGTACCAGCAGAGCCGACGACGGCGTGTGTGCCACGTGGCCAGGCGTAGGCTCTCGCAAGAATCCGTTCAACGCCGCCATCCGAGACACGCTTTTCAGCTGTTTCTCAGGAACGGCAGCCTTACATGCCAAGAGGGGATACGCGATTGAGCCTTCGTGTGGAATATGCTCCAAAACACCAAGGTCCACGAGCCAGCGCACACAAGTCAGCTCTTGGTACTGGTCCAGGTCAGCGTTAGCTTGCACGCCAATTAGTGTGATGGAGATACCGGAAGCGTACACTATTGGCTAGATGATTCAGGTACTCCTCGGGCAGAGTAACTAGTTGAATCAGCTTCATTGCCGTCTCAAGAAGCTTCTTCCGGGGAAGCTGGATGGCCTTCGAGGTGTGCTCTAAGGGGCTTCCACCGATTGACCCATTGCCTGACTGACGGAGGATCTCAGAACCATTGGAGGCGATGGAATCCAAAGAACTCCTTAATTCCTGATAAAATTCCATGACATTGGCTCTATAACGAGTTCTTTCATGTGATAAAGCTCCTAGTGATTCTACACACCTTTGGAAGTCACAACCCAGAATGCCTTGCTTTATAATAACACCAAACTCTACGTGCGGATACTGGTGCATGTTGGAGACGGCTTCCGATGGACAGTGATTGTAAAAAAGACTTGAAGCAGATCTTCGTCAGGCACCGCACGCGGCGATTGCACACCTGCGACTGAGGATCGAGACTCAACACGCGGCTCTCGTGAAAGTTCAGGGTTAACAGTCTGACCGGCACAATTATGCTTTCCGGTTCGGGGATTGCCAAAGACCCCAGGCCAATCAGGTGAAGCCGATGATGGATCAATGCGGAACCTAGGCCAGGTTGGTTGCCGACGTCGTCCGTTTCGCGACATCGGTAAAGACGCTGGCTTCATCCGACTTCCCGAAGGATGTGATGACCATCCGGACTACACTTCATGTCATCCTTGACTGTCTGTAATGGCCGAAAGCCGAAACCCCCACGTGGTTCTGGAACACCCTGCCATCGACCGCGCAGTGTGAAGGCTTGACGCCACTCGGATCCTGAGCCCTTCGCAGCGCTGGTTCGGACTTACGAGACTGTACGCCCAATGCCCTGTCGAGTGGTTGTTTGGTGTCAGGTAAACTTTCACGCTACTTTCCAAGCTTACTGTCTTGCCTTCCATAGACACTCCGTCTGATTCTCATAGACTCGTAAGCGTCTGTGCCTTGTCAACTCCAACCAATGAAGTTGGAGCTTGGTCTCTACTTTGATTGGTGCGACATCGGTATTGTCTAGATCTGTGTTACGGATTTTGGGTTAAATTCCAATAATTAGGGCCGGCCGAGATATCACAGCTTGAAGCAGGGTGAAGACACGGCTTACGTTCCTCAGGAGCACCACAATCACCATCGTTACCCCTGCATAGGTTCCATGGGTCTGTTTCGGATATTCACCGAAAGATGACGGAGCGAACTGGTATGCGTCCGTCGTGAAGAGACGACATAGATGTTCCCGAGAAAGCGATATACCCACTTCGGCTTACTGGCCACCGGGTTGGAGCTCTTCTGTGACATAATGGTCGTACGGTGGCACTATAGACATGTCAAGCTAGCAAAGCTGCTGAGTCAAGACGCGATGTAATGGAATCTGACAGGACTAAGGCCTTCCACCCACCTAATCCACTGGAACTTCACCTAGCCTGCCACCAGACCAGAGTCTTCCATCAGATTCTGACTGCACAGTGGCACAACATACATGTCAAGTCAACCAAGCTACTGAGTTAGGACAGGATGCAACTATTCCCGAGAGCACCGTGGCTGTTCCGCCTACCCAATCTATCGGAAAAGAGGGCCTTTCTAAGAAGTTACGCGAACCATGGCAGGCCAAAATATGCATTCTCTTATCCTGTTGGGCATGATTGGCTTCCTATCGGCGGATTACCCAGTCACCGATCCCTGTCACAGGACCCAAGAATTGTAATTCGCCATCTGGACGACGAAGATATAATATGACCTGGCTGGCACCCAGTTGCACAGCCTCTTTCTATACACTCAACTGTCTCCGTTAGCTCACTGACAGCTTCGACAATCTTATTCGGCGTGCCATTCTGGGTTACTGGTAGTTTTCAACATTCCTCTCGCAACTCCCTATTTGTGGTGTTTGGACAATACACGGCTCCTTTTGACTGTCAACTCGAATTCTCTCAGTATGGCGAGCCAAAGTCTGGTCTTCACTTACATTTTCGGCGACCAAACGCATGATGTTGCAGACGCCCTGCGTAGCTTGGTACAGACACGCCATGATGCACTGGTGGTCGACTTCCTCGAGCGTAGCTGCGGAGTGCTCAAGCACGAAGTCTCTCGCCTGTCTCCAGACCAACAGTCGCGGTGCCCACGCTTCACCAGCCTGGCGGATCTCCTCTCACCATATCGTTCCGGCACCCTCAACCCCTGCCTCGTCCAGGCTTTGACTTGCATTACACACCTTGGCCTCTTCATCCGCCAACATAGCAGCGGCGGCCAAGTCTACCCTACCCCGGAGAATAGCTCTGTAGCCGGCATCTGTACCGGCGCGCTTGCCGCTGCGGCAGTCAGCTGTGCGCACAGCGCGCCCGACCTTCTATCCACGGGCCTTCACGCTGTGGCCGTCGCGGCTCGTCTGGGTGCGCTTGCTTGGGGTGTTGCCGACACCATCACCAACCGAGATAACACATCCACTGCAAGCGGCACCTTTGAGTACTGGGCTCGCGCCGTGACGGGGCCTAGTACCACGGCTCTCGCCAACGCCTTGCGTCAGTACGCTGCCGAGACCGGCTTATCTGTCACTAACGCTCCTTACATCTCGGCTGTAATTGTGAGTCGCGTCCTGGCTTTGCGTCTAGAGTTTTTCTTAGCTGACCACCTATTCAGGGGCCGAACCAAGCGACTGTTTCTGCTCCGCCTGCCGTTCTCTCCGGCTTCTTTGCGTCTGAGACAGGCAAGTCTGCTGCGTCCACATCATGTGCGCTGCGCGTCACGGCTCCCTATCACTCCCCTTCTCTCTATGGCGAGCTCGACGTTGCGCAGGTTCTTTCCGGTGTTCCCAAGGATGGCATGCATCGAGCCCGGGTTCCTGTCATCTCGACTAGCACAGAGGGCCAGGTTCTTTCTACCGACGCAAGCCTTCATGACGCCCTCGAAGAGGCGGTCCGCGACTGTCTCGAGCGGGAAATGAATCTGGAGCAACTACCGGCTTGCATTGCCGAGCACGTAAAGGTTGTGAGCCGACCCGATTTCGACGACATGACCGAAGTTTTCATCCGACCGTATGCTTTCCACAGCACGGAACGATTGGTCGCTCTCGTCTACCGCCTGCTGCCGTCGGAATCTTACTCTGTGCAAGAGGAGCCCCCCTTGTCACCGGAAGATCTGGACTCCGTCGCTGCCCACGGCGCTTTGGGCTCTGGTGGAAGCTCTTCCAAGTCGCCCATCGCCATTCTTTCTGTGTCTGGCAGGTTCCCGGGCAACGCCAATACCATGGACCAGTTCTGGGACATCCTCTACAACGGCGTTGACACCCATGAGATGGTCCCTCCTTCTCGATGGAACGCTGCGACCCATGTCGGCGACACGTCTACCAAGAACGTCTCGGGCACTGGCTTCGGCTGCTGGCTGCATCAGGCACCCCAGTTCGACGCCGCGTTCTTCAACATGTCCCCTCGCGAGGCCGTTCAGGTTGACCCTGCTCAGCGGCTGGCTCTCATGACTGCTGCCGAGGCACTCGAGAAGGCGGGCATCGTCCCTGATCGCACGCGGTCTACCCAGAGGCACCGTGTTGGTGTTTGGTTTGGTGCTACCAGCAACGACTGGATGGAAACCAATAGTGCACAGAACATCGACACCTACTTTATTCCCGGCGGCAACCGTGCCTTTATCCCTGGCCGCATCAACTACCACTTCAAGTTCAGCGGTCCGAGCTACACGATCGACACTGCCTGCAGTTCGAGCTTGGCTGCTCTGCACCTGGCATGCAATGCGCTCTGGCGAGGTGAAGTCGACACGGCCATCGTAGGGGGTACCAACGTCCTTACAAACCCGGATATGACGGCCGGCCTGGACAGGGGTCACTTCCTGTCTCGCACTGGCAATTGCAAGACGTTTGATGACGGCGCCGATGGCTACTGTCGTGGCGAGGCTGTCGTCACCATCATCTTGAAGAGGCTGAGAGATGCGCAGGAGGACAAGGATCCTATCGAGGCCTGCATCCTCGGCGTCGCTACGAACCACAACGCCGAAGCCGAGTCCATCACGCGGCCTCACGCTGCTGCCCAGAAGGATCTCTTTGAACACATCCTGGCCGAGACCAAAGTTGGCCTCAACGATATCAACTATGTGGAGATGCACGGCACTGGCACTCAGGCCGGCGACGCAGGAGAAACCACATCGGTCGTCTCCACGCTCTCGCCATTGACTCCCCAAGGTTCCCCCGTCCGTCAGGGATCGAACCCTCTTCACCTTGGTGCCGTCAAGTCCAACTTTGGCCATGGTGAAGCCGCAGCTGGAGTGACAAGTATCGCAAAAGTGCTCATGATGATGAAGCACTCGACAATCCCCCCTCACATTGGCATCAAGACCAAGATCAACCACAGACTGCCCAACCTGAAGGAGCGGAACGCTCATATTGCCACAGTGCCTACCCCCTGGAACAGACCACGAGATGGCAGCCGTCGAGTTCTGCTGAACAATTTCTCCGCCGCTGGCGGCAACACGGCCATCGTCCTGGAAGACGCCCCTTTGCACGACATATACACTGGCCTGGACCCGAGATGTCATCACGTCGTGACCGTCTCGGCCAAGACTGCCGAGTCTCTAGTCTCTAATCTGAACAAACTCATCCAGTGGCTCGACGGAGGAGCACCACGGGAGGACCCCAATCTTCTGGCGAAGCTCTCGTACACAACCACCGCTCGCCGCATGCATCACCGCTACCGGGTCGCCTTCCCGGCGGCCAGCGTGCCAGAGCTCCGGAACTCACTGCAGAAGCAGCTCGCCTTGCGGAGCGCCGATGAAAAGATACTTCCCGTGCCCGCCAAGACACCCGGCTTCGTCTTCACTTTCACGGGGCAGGGCTCGCCGCATGCCGGCATGGGTGCAGAACTGTACGCCCGCTTCGCCTCCTTCAAGTCCAACCTGCAGCGGTACGATCACCTGTGCGTCCAGATGGGGTTCCCGTCCATCATCCCTCTGTTTGAAGAGCGCGACAGCTTCAACCGCGCGTCGCTGACCTGCCTTTCGCTGGCACACGTCTGCTTCCAGATGGCTCTGTGCAAGTTGTGGGAATCCTTTGGAGTCAGACCGATGGCAGTCGTCGGCCACAGCCTGGGCGAGTATGCTGCCATGTACGCTGCCGGAGCTCTATCGCAGGCCGATGTCATCTACCTGGTCGGCAGACGATCCGAGTTGATGGAGAAGTACCTCCGGCGGGGCACCCATTCAATGCTCGTTGTCATGGCCGAGGAGACGGACGTCCTAGCCGCCATTCCCGGCGTTGTCGGGCGCGATCTCGAAGTCTGCTGCCGCAATAGGAAGCACAACATCGTCCTGGGCGGGACGACCGCCAACGTTGTAGAGGCCCGGGCTGTTCTTGAGTCCAAGGGGATGCGTTGCCACGTCCTGGACACCGCCCACGCATTCCATACTTCTCAAGTCGACCCGATACTTGCTCCGTTCCGGAAGATTGCCAAGGGTGTCGACATTGGGAAGCCGGCAATCCCCATCATCTCCCCTACGAAGAGCAAGATCCTGCGGGAGACTGCCGAGTTCGGAGACGACTACTTCGTCGAGCATTGCCGTAAGCCGGTCAACATCATGCAGGCTTTATCTGCCGCCAAAGAAGAGGGCCTACTGGACGATCGCACCATCGCCATTGAAATTGGACCTGCCCCCGTCGTCGCGCCAATGGTCAAGGAAGTCTTCGGCACATCAATGCAGACCTTTGCGTCTGCACACAAGACCATTGACCAGTGGAAGCTGTTGACGGACGCTCTCTCTGGCATGTACGCTTCGGGTGTCAACATCGAATGGAACAGATACCACCAAGACTTCCCCGAGTGCCAACAAGTGCTCCAGCTGCCCTCGTACGGATGGACTCTCAAGGAGTACTGGATGCAATACACAAACGACTGGAGCCTCCGAAAGGGTGATGCTCCACTTGTCATGAATCCAGATAACTTGGCCTTCTCATCCATTTACAATGTCGTCAAGAACACTCTTCGGTCCGACTCAGACGGCGAGGCGATTGTCGACATCGACCTCAATGCCGAAGACGTGCATTCCATGGCCCAAGGCCACAAGGTCTACGGCGTTCCTCTCTGCACTCCGGTACGTGTGGAAAGATGACTTGGTTGTTCAGAACATTACTGACTCGTGCATTTCCGCAGTCCGTGTACGCGGATGTTGCTCAGATGATAGGCAAGTACGTGAAGCAGATCAGTGGCATGGAAATGGATGGGATCGCAACAGAGATCGCAGACATGCAAATCAAGAGCGCCCTAGTAGCCAACGATGTCGGCAACAAGCAGGTTCTTCGCACCGCGGCCACGTTCGATGCCGCCAAGAGGAGTCTCTTCTGCACCTTCTCTACTGTTGATGTGAGCGATCCGTTGCACATTGTATTCGAGGATTCAGCCACTAATGTTATCCCTCTTTGTGCAGGGTGACGGCGAAGTCGTCGAGCAGCATGCCAACTGCCAAATTCGCTTTGCAGAGGTCGACCAAGTACGCGCTGAGTACAAGAAGGCCGCAGCCGAGTCCCAGCTACGAATCGAGAGCCTCCAGGCACAAGTCGGTCAAGACGACAACACCTTCCGGTTCAGCAAGTCAATGGTCTACAAGATGGTCGGCCAGCTAGCCGACTTCGACCCCAAGTACCGCGGTTTGTCCGCCGTCACGCTCAGCAACAACACCCTAGAGGCCGCAGGCACAATTTCCTTCCATGGCATCCCCGACACTGGCAAGTGGTTCTGCAATCCCGCTTTCCTGGATTCCATTTCCCAGCTGGCAGGCTTCGTCATGAACGCCAACGAGAGCGTTGATCTGGACAAGGAGCTGTTCGTAAACCATGGATGGGGGTCCATGAAGCTTCTCACGCCCAAGCTGAGTGCTAGCACGACCTACCACTCGTACGTCAAGATGTTCGAGGGAAAGGACAAGCTTTGGACTGGAGACGTCATCATCTTCGACCAGAACAAGACTCTCATCGGCGTTGTTAGTGGCGTTGCGCTGCAAGGCGTGCCGAAGCGGCTAATGGACTATATCGTCAACTCTGCCATGAAGAGGGTGTCCAAGGGCAGCCCGGCGGCCAACGCGGCCTCCAACACGGGCCTCTATCTACAGCCACAGGCGACCCCGCTCACGGAAAGGAAACCGGAGCCCAAGCCCATTGTCGCGGCCCAGAAGCAGGTCACTCCCGAGGTTCGGCAAAGTACCAACGACTCGTGGCCTGTTGCACTCAAAATCCTTGCCGAAGAGAGCGGGCTTAGCAAGGACGAGCTTGCCGACGACGTCGTATTGGTCGACATTGGCATCGACTCTCTCCTCTCGCTGGTCATCTGTGGCAGACTGCGGGATGAGCTGGATGTTGACCTGCCGGAACGCGCACTCTTCGAGGAGTGCCGTACGATCGGGGACATCAGAACGCGCATCTCTGGTACGGCCGCCTGCTCCTCAAGCTCGCCGGCTTTGTCCGGGAGTACGACGAGCTTCGAGGCCGAAACCACTTCTTCAAATGGTTCGTCGGGCTTCGAAACCCCGACATCGCCATTCTCGGATGTCGCGTCACCCCCAAGCTTCCCAGACTCTACGGGGATTTGCCCTACTTCACCGGACTCGTGCTTTGAGGTCATCGATGCCAGTGTCGGTAGCGAGAAGAAAAATGCTCAAGCCTCTACCCCGGCCGGTGGCTCCCCAATCCCTCCCGCCTGGTCCATGTATCTGCAAGGGTCCCGCAAGAAATCGGAAAAGACCCTTTTTCTCTTCCCTGACGGATGCGGAGTGGCCACATCTTACTTGAGTCTTCCGACTGTGTCGGACACCACGTCTCTTGTCGGTTTCAACTCACCATTCGCAAAGTAAGTAGCAACGCCAGCCACCAGGATGCTTTTCAAGCCGCTTGCAGGACAACGCTGACTCCGCGACCCCAGGAACCCTGCCCGTATGAACCACTATAGACTCGGGGATGTGCTGCAATCATACATTGCCGGCCTGCGTGGACGCCAGGAGCATGGTCCCTACCATTTGGGCGGCTGGTCGGCAGGCGGCATTCTCGCCTATGCCATCGCTCAAGAGCTCATCGCCGCCGGCGAGGAGGTCGCCTCCCTGACGCTCATCGACTCGCCCCCGCCCAACAACGGTCTGGACCCTCTCCCTGAAAGGTTCTACGATCACTGCAACAAGGTGGGCATCTTCCGCAGCGAGATGAGGCGCGGGACGGAACAGTCCGAGCCCCCCAAGTGGCTGATGCCGCATTTCCGCGCGACGAACAGCCTACTCCGTGATTACTGCGCGCCGCCCATGACGCCCGAAGCGGCCCGCAAGTTACGTGTCAACATCATATGGGCGGGCGAGTGTGCATTTGACGGCGTACGCTACCCGCGTCTCTGTCCCGCGGTGATGGAGGGAGAGGATTGTGAGGGTATGAAGTTCCTCACCGAGCCCAGGGAGGACTTCGGACCGGGTGAATGGGCTCTCTTGTTTCCCGGTGCTTCCGTCACCGCGAGCGTCGTGGAGGGCGAGCACCACTTCAGCATGATGCGCGGCAGTGGTGCGGAGAAGTTGGTGAATTTCATCCGCAGTGGTCTTTGACAGGATTTGTGTTGTTTCGATATGCTTTGGGCGGTAGATACTTTGGGCGACATGGTTACAGAGCTTTCCAAGTGTTAGGTTACTTCCCTAAAGATGAGTTCATGGCTTCTGAGATAATGTACGCCTACTATATCATTTTGAATAGTAACACCAAGTTAGCAGCTACGCTGAGTTTACTTGATATAGAGTGGAAAGTATGGTTTAGTAATTTATATTTGTTGAATAAATGGCACCTAGGTGCCGGACAAGATTCCCAGCCACTATCCCACTTCAAGGCGAGGCGATTGCGTGATGAGGATCGGTACACCTGCCTTCTCCCCCCCCCCCCCCCACTTCTAAACCCCCCACACAGTAATCACTCAGTATACGCCACTTCTAGTGTATTATTAGGAGAGGAACACTAATTACAGGCTGTAGATAGAGTTTTCGCACTGTTTAGCGGGGACGTTGTTTCGCCCAGGCCCCCTGTGTTAGAGGAGACATAGGCTAGAAGTAGTTCGACAGACTGCGCGGGCACCTTGTGCCACTTAGATGGACTTGTCAGGCAATGATGGGAAGCAGCTATGGGCAGGTTGCCTATGATCTGGCCAAACAATATGGCAACAAATATGTGTCTTCAATCTCATTTCAAAAGAGAAAGGTTCTCGAGGGCAGTACCCTTCGTTTTAAAGACAAGTGTTAATCTTGCGGGGGTTCGCATACTTAGACAATAAAGGCGTCTAAGTAGTAATATGGGCCTATCTATACACCGTGGTTAACAGACCAATTTGCATCAGACGCTTTCTCAGCATGCAAGAACGATCTTAGCGACACACTCTTGCAGCCCAGCTTGAGGTTAAAAAACATATACGCTAGCATAACTTTGAGCTGCAGCTTTAAAGCTTGGGTGCTAACATCAGCCCTCTTAAGCACGTCGCGGATCGAAATCTCCGTCAGGAAATCGATTCTAACAGGGGGG
>JASUDE010000431.1:10166-40787 GCA_034509685.1 Colletotrichum cereale | reverse complement strand
GGGGGGGCTGGCTACGGCTGGGTAGGGGGGTTGGCAATGGCAGTGGCAGGCAGAAAGGGCTACTGGGTGTGAGGTGGGAGGTAGGCGCTTCCTCCTGTTGGGTTGCTTGGGTGATGGAAGGTGACGGTGGTCGCTGAGGCATCGTGTAAGCCAATCAGGCCGGACGCCCAATAACACCAGGCGTGAGGTCTACACTAGGTACCTACGCTACACCCGACCGAACCTGCCAGAGAGTAACTAAACTGGTGGACATCGGGGATTTCAGTCTTGGATGGACCGAGACCTGAAGTGACGCCTTTGCGACTTTCTTTCTTACCCTCCCGTCATCTCACCGAAACGGACAGAGTACACGGCTGACCAGGCGCCGACTTGAACCAACAACTGACGTCTTGCTGTTGACCTCCTGCAAGGCATTTCCAAAGAGATATCTAGGTAGACAGACAGACCTACATTCATCTGTCACCCCGTATCTGTACCTACCTACCTACGTTCACGCATCCCCCGCCTCCTGTCTTGTTCCTGATCCCGCTTCCCTGTTGCGGCTTCTCCACTTTGCGTCCTCACCTTGTTGCGCGTCCTACGTACGGTGTTTTATTTACTGCAATTCTCTTGCGTCGCGCATCTTCCTGGGGACTCAACCGTTTGATCGTTTCTTCTCATGCACGGCGGGTTTGTCTGGTGCCGCTGCGAGGGTCTGATATTGCTGCACACTGGGCTCTTTCGGTGTTGACAGGGAAAGAGTTTCCTTTCTGTCGGTCATCGCTGTGTTTCTCTACCACTCGCCGGGGAAACCCAAACAACACACACGCGGGGGACCCACCACGCAACGAACGCCCTTCTTCGCCCCGACAGGCACGCAACAGCAACGCAACAGCAAAAAAAGAAAAATAACCCATTGGACCACAGCAACCAACATACGACCCGCGCCGTCGCTCTTTGTAGCATTTCCGGAATCCATTCGACCGACGACACCTGTCTGCTGCTGTCTCCTAATTGCTAATACCTTTCAATCACCTGGTATAACACGCGCCTTGCAGCCAATTCGTCCGTCCCCTTGCTGCTGCTCTTGGCCTCAGGCTCTGGGAGACCGTCCACCTCGAAATTCACGGACGCAGCTTTTTGCGCTGGACACAGAATCCTATATCCAAGCTCGACGGAGCTCAACCAACGCCTCCGAGGTCCTCTACCTACCGCAGAAGCATCCAGAGTGCACTCGCCGACCCGGGGCTAGGAAACGCGACGCCTCAGCCTTTCCTCCTTCCACGACGGCTCCACATCACACACGAGATCTCATGGCCATAAACTGCTCTCGACGTTAACACCCCTCCGTTCACCCTCCCTACCTTTCTACACCACGTCCCGAACATGGCGCCCACGAGTGCAGCCATCACAGGTCTGCTACGTCAGGTCGTCTACTACCACGTCGACAACAGCGCCTACGAGAATGCCCTCTTCTTCGCCGAGAGGCTAAGCGCCCAAGACCCCAAGTCGAGCGAGTCTGCACATCTCTTGGCCCTCTGCCACCTCCGCCTTGGTGATCACAGAACCGCCTTCGAAGTCAGCAGGCCCTCTGCCTCCCGCGGGTCGAATCTCGGCGCTGCTTGGGTCTTTGCGCACGCGTGCATGAAGATGGAACGCTACAAGGATGGCATCAACGCATTAGAAAAGGCGCGGGAGAAGTGGGTTGGCAAGATGAACATGGACAAGCACACCACCTCCACTCGTTCCTTATATCCGGATGAGGCCGCGGTTCTCTGCCTACTGGGCAAGCTGTACCGGGCCTACGACGACAAGCGGAGGGCCATCGAGTGTTTTGAGACCGCCGTGAGGGTAAACCCCTTCATGTGGGATGCCTTTCAGGCCCTCTGCGATATGGGTGTGAAACTGCGGGTACCGAATATCTTTCAGGTCACTGAACCCCTCACCCACTCGTTCGAATCAGAAGTCGCAGCGTTGTCACAAGAACCCAAGGGGAGCACGGCGAACTCCTTTGAGCCCAAGAGGCCCTCGGGGCGCACAGTCGTGGACTCGTCCGATCCGTTCAACCTCCACCGCTCCTCTACGTATCAGGACATGCCCTACAGCGCCAACATGTTTTCTGCCGAGGCGGAAGAGAACGACTTCATGTCCAAGATCACTGCGGCAAGGTCAAGGCTGGCACCGCCATCCACGAGTAACGGCGACCTGGATTTGATGGAGACACCCACGGGGCCGGTGTCCATGCCCGAGGTTCCGACCATGCGCTCTACATTTGGCACCGCTGAACCGCCACAGGCGCCGCCGCGCAGGACAAGGACGGCCCAGCCCGTGGACCCAAGCTTTATGGAGGCACCGCCGAAGATGAGCTACAAGCTGGGCGGCGCCAAAAGGAGCACTCGGAGCCAGGATAAGGAACAGCAGCCCGTAGAGCTACATTCTGACACTGGCACCGGCACCAGTGTCTTGCGTTCAACAGCGGCACCTACGGAACGGAAGAGGACAGTTTCTGGGCATCCAGTTTCTCGACAACACTCCGAAGAAGCCAGTGCGCCCGCGCAACGGAGGAGCGCTAGGCTCAACATGTTTAACAAGCCCTCGATCATGAAGTCGAATTCTGGCGCCGCTACCATCGGCGCCACTACTGGTCGCGAGCTGAAGAAGGCTAGGCCCCAGATTTCTCGGATAATGCGACCTGGCTCTAGTGGCTCCAGCGTCGGCAGGGTCGTGAGCGGCAACCGTAAACCTGTCGAAGACAGCGGTATGGATGTCGACCATGCCGAAACCACCCGGGTAAGGGAGTCTCACGCGGTACAGCACGCAGCGCCGAAAACCGCACCTCCCGAGCCTGACCACATCAAGATCGAGGAGGCTCTGAGATGGGTATTGGAGTTGCTGAAGAAATTCGCATCGGGGTACTACTCATTCAAAGGGTTCCGCTGCCAGGAGGCGTTGCAAATATACGCCTCGCTGCCAAGGAGCCAGCAAGACACTCCCTGGGTCCTGGCACAAATGGGAAGGGCGCATCACGAACAAGCCGCATACAAGGATGCTGAGAAATACTTCAGAAAACTCCGCGTCGTGGCCCCCACCCGGATGGACGATATGGAGATATACTCGACCATCCTTTGGCACCTTAAGCGCGAGACGGACCTGTCGTTCCTCGCGCACGAGCTGGTCGATGCCGACTGGACGTCGCCGCAAGCTTGGTGCGCCCTGGGCAACGCGTGGTCGTTGGCACGTGAACACGAGATGGCATTGCGCTGCTTCAAGCGGGCGACGCAGCTCAACCCCAAGTTCGCATACGCCTTTACCCTGCAAGGTCACGAGCATGTAGCGAATGAGGAGTATGAAAAGGCTCTCGGCGCCTTCCGCAAGGCCGTCACAGCTGACCGGCGCCACTACAACGCCTACTACGGCATAGGCCAGGTCTTCGAGAAGCTCGGCAACCACGAAAAGGCCTATGTGCACTTCCACACGGCGTCCGACATTAACCCGACAAATGCCGTCCTCATCTGCCGCATCGGAGCCATCCTCGAGAGGCAGAAGCAGATGGTGGCCGCATTGCAATTCTACACCAAAGCTACAGAACTGGCGCCGCGAGCGGCCGTTGTCCG
The DNA here is from genome assembly GCA_034509685.1 of Colletotrichum cereale. Lineage (NCBI taxonomy): Eukaryota > Fungi > Ascomycota > Sordariomycetes > Glomerellales > Glomerellaceae > Colletotrichum > Colletotrichum cereale. The sequence goes on along the minus strand of JASUDE010000431.1, from coordinate 37,194 downwards.
TTACAAGAAGGCGCGCGCCCTCATGACTCTCGGCAAGATTGACCTTGCTGAGAAGGAGCTCCTCATTCTGAAAGATATGGCCCCCGACGAGGCATTGGTGCACTTCCTGCTCGGCAAGCTGTACAGAAATATCAATGAGAAGCAGATGGCGGTGCGCGCCTTCAGCAATGCGCTCGCTCTGGACCCAAAGGTAAGGTGTACCGCAGACTATGATACGAGTTATCCAACTAACAAAATGTGCAGGCCAGTCAGTCAATCAAAGACGCCATCGAGAGTCTCGAAGATGACATGGGTATGGAAGACTCGATGATGACGTAGGATGTCAGCTTGAGCGGAACGGTTGCCTAATGCCCCCGTCGTCGGATCCTGCCGACAAGAGCAGAGGATATGCACGATTGTTTAAGCGTTTTCTTGGGGGAAGCTGCGAGAATGGAAGTTGAATTCGGGCACATACGACGAGACGAAAGCAAGTTCACCAGGCTTGGGGTTGGGCATGGTGTAACAACACGATGGCACGTATTCCACGGTTGTGTTAGCATGCTGCATGGCATTGGCGTTTAGGAAATTCAATCGGGGGAAGCATATTGGCTTAGGAGGAGCCCAGCGGTCGGCCCTGTTGTATATTAACATCCTAGTTGGTGCCGCGGCAGTGACTCAGTAAATAGCTGGTCATGAAAAGTAATGCATCACCCATATAATTTTGCAGAACCAGCTATGACGACCCAGACCTGTGATGAACCATAGGCGACGAGCATGAGTGTCCAATGTTACTGACTAGCTCCTGCCTGGCCACCTTACCTCTTGGACCGCTAGGTATGTAGGTATGAAGAGATGGACAGCCTTCTTCCTTAGTATTCCATCTACTTCACACTACTACTATGCTCAACAGCTCCTCATGACTAGGAGTGAAAATCCCTCTCATCTAAGCAGCCATGCCGTCATCCATGGACATGGTAGACTCGAACCCTGCACCATGCCACGTGGGTACATAACGGATCGAAGTCCCCGAGGGCGAAGTAAGGCCGTCGATACCGTCGTTCCTTGGGCCCACGAACCAACTGCTTTGCAAAGTGCGGCGAAGATGGACTGTTCGGTAATAGACCGGATGCAGCTTCCAAAATCTCTACTCTGTAGATTCCGAATCGGCAGGCCAGAAAAGTGATCGGGGGGGGGGGAGGGGAACCCCTTGCATGAACTCCCGTCTCCGCCGGTGAAGGGAATATTAAATCAGCCAATTAAAATTCAGGTGCTCCGTCAGCGGGAGAGCGAGGCGGATGCCGGCAGACCAGGGACGCGGGAATGTGAAAGGGGCGCCTGCCTGACGCGTGACGGGCAATAGAACCGGGTCTCTGTGTTGAAGGGGGAGCTCGGACCAGTCATAATTCATCCGCACTTTGCTTAAGTTGTCTGTGACTCTGTTTGGGCAACCAACACACATCCCTGCTCATGGATGGCTCTTCCTGTTTGGCTGGGTCCCGTGTCCAGTCGTCTGACTAGGTTGTTGTTAGATACGCTAGAAAAAAAGACCGTGCACGTACCACTCCCACCCAGTAGTAATTCAGACAGAAAGCACGCCAGCTCACCCTCCAAAACAGCCGCTTTTGCAACAGGAAAGTGACTGGACAAATGCCCAGCGGAAAATAATAGGGACCTTGCCGTTTCGCCATTTTTCGAGAAATCGAGGCACTCGCCAAATCGGGACTAGCCTACTGATCCCACCTCCAGAGGCGCACCACACAATCAGTAACCGTCCCCCCGGACTGGCGGCACCGCCTTATTTATTTCTTCCCCCCTCTTGCTCTTCATCTCTACCCATTCCCACTCTTGACTCTTCCCACATCCAACCAAACGTATCCATCACTACTTCTTCACAACACACGTCGTCAAAGACGCGTTCATCCCCATCCACCTAAACATCCACTTTAAATAACCTCATCACAATGACTGGACGTAAGTACTACTTCTATTCAACAAATTCTTCGGTTGTCTCGATGTTGGCGCGTCTGAAACGTGGGGGCAACCCCGCGGTTTAATGGGCAAGGCTTCGTCGGCATGCACCTAGTGTGTTTTTGTAACGCGTCTTTCTCCCGCACGCGTTCCGTCTATCGCGGCATGCCCCATGGGCTTTCATTTCTTGATATCAGTTTACTAACGCATCACAGGCGGCAAGGGCGGCAAGGGCCTCGGCAAGGGCGGTGCCAAGCGTCACCGCAAGATTTTGCGTGACAACATCCAGGGTATCACTAAGCCCGCTATCCGCCGTCTCGCTCGTCGTGGTGGTGTCAAGCGTATTTCAGCCAGTAAGTTCCTGTTGCATCGTGTCGCCTCCACTATCAGGGTGCTAATTTACTTTTCCAGTGATCTACGAGGAGACCCGTGGTGTCCTCAAGTCCTTCCTCGAGGGTGTCATCCGTGACGCTGTCACCTACACTGAACACGCCAAGCGCAAGACCGTCACCTCCCTGGACGTTGTCTACGCCCTCAAGCGCCAGGGCCGCACCCTGTACGGTTTCGGTGGTTAAGCGTGTCACCCGCTTTCAGTGCCGCTGTGGGGTTTTGCTCTAGCGTGGTCTGGATTCCATGGCGCCGTGGCATCTGGACCTTCAGTAGCCGATACCTCTGGCGGCAGGTGATGGTTCGTTGGTCTTTTCACCGGTAATGGGGATATGGATACAATCACGTTGATTTAAGGCGTTGGGGATCACGATACTGGGGGAATGATAGTACTCTCAAGGCGTCGTTAGGCAGACGCTTGTCTGAATTGAAACACCACAATGGTGACTTGAACATTCACAACATGGCATGCGTGGCAATAATTGTGTACTTGAATCGTGACGCGTGTCATATTTACGCCAGATAGATGGATCCATCACTGACAACTCTGCCAGCCTGGACCTAATGTCATCTGTCAAATGCATAGCTCTCTCTATCACTACAGGTATTTCCTCCCTGCCGCTGCCACTCGTGACCGAAACACGGGGCTCTTGACCTCCATATTGACCTTGTAGAAGGGGCTCATGATAGCCTTGACCCAATTCTCGTACACCTCCTGAAAGAAGTTCTTGATAGCCTCCTCCGTCGCGGGACTCGTGGGGTTGGCGCCGATGGCCGTCGATGACCGGGACGATGGCGTGCTCGACGGCGCCGAAGGCTGGTGCAGGAGAAGGAACTTGACGTTGCCGGCCGTGACGAAGCACGAGACGTAGTTGTTGAAGAACTTGTCGACGAGCTTGAGGTACCTGTAGACCGGGGGTCACTCCGCGTCAGCATATATAGGCGGCGCAAAAGATGGTCCTCCCCTCCCCCCATCCCGTAATCGCGCGATCAAAGCTATTACGATTGAAGCTACGTAGAGTGCCGTGATAGCCGACGGCAGCGAGCAATGGGGAGAGAAGGAGGGAGAGAATGAGAGGGGCTGGTTACATCTGGCCTTGCGCCCACTGCACCTCCTCGACGATGTCCAAACTGCTGTGCAGGATGAACTGGTTCAGATGGCGGATCTGCTCGTTGAAGCGCGACAGGCCGTCGCCCCCTTGTTTGGACGTTCCGAACTCATACTCGAAGAGAGGGTTGTCCTGCGTGCCTACAATGGCGAAGTAGTATGACATAGTTTCTTCCCTTTCACCGGCACGACATGTGCAGAGGCGTACGTGGGTGTCGGTCAGTTGGCGGTGGATGCGCTCGCTGGCTCGGGAGGATTGATGCGGCTCTTCGGAGTCGGTCGGTACGTGAGCGATGATTCGAGAGTGCTCTTATAAGCCGTCGTAAGATTCGAAGTCGTGTGCGGGCGTCGGGAGGGGTGTGTCTTCTGTTCCCCTAATCGCTGAACGAATTGAAGCTCTCGCGGTCGCGCCTCTCACCGAGTTCCCAGCGGGGGCCGACTGGCGGGCGGGCTGCAGGGCGGCGGGGACCTTACTGGGTGTGCGCTCAGCGCAAGCTCGGGGGTGTGTAGAGATAGGCAGGCCTGGGAAATTCCGCGCGCTGTGTAGCGTCCAATGGAATGGAATGGCGCTCCACTTTTCACGGCAGCTCCCAAAATTTCCCCGGCGAGAGTCAAGCGTCGGTCGACGATTGAGGATTCGAGCTCCTGAGCATCAACACACACAAACACCCTCCAACAAACGACGACGACGACAGTGACGAAACCACGGCCGCCAAGGGAAAGCTTTGAGACGCCTCCTCTCTTCTGATCAGCGAGCCACTGGAAAACGACCTGGCCCAGCGGCCCCCAAACCCCCCTCGACAAACCACCCCTTCCGCGAATCTCGGCCGTCGCAAGCCACGAGACACGCAAGACCACACAATGTTCGGAGCCTTCCGCGTGACCTCGCCGCTCTCGAGCGGCCTGCTCTGGAAGATCCCCTGGCGGTTGTCCAAGTTCCAGAAGCGGCGCCAGCGCCAGCGCCTCCGGGCCGTCGACGACGTGGTCGCGACGGTGGACGCGGCGCTCGCCAAGAAGGGCGTGACGGTCGCCGCCCTGGAGCGGTGGAAGGACGAGATGCCGACCGAGGCGGAGATGCTGCCGCGGGACAAGTACACCATGTTCGACCGCAAGGAGAAGAAGTACCGCAAGGGCATCCACAGTACGTTTTCTTCCTCCCCCCGGGGACTCCTCCGCCCCTTCTTCCCCAGGCCCCTTTTGGGGCTCTTGGTGTATCTTCCCTTTGCGAGGGAGGGAGGGATGGGATGGTGATGGGGTTTGGCTAACGTCGTTATGTACAGAATTGCCCAAGTGGACTAGAGTTTCGCAGAGACTGAACCCGCCCGGTTACTAAACGTCATCGTTTCGAGGGTGTCGATGGCATGCTGGTGGGAGACGATGGAAGGGGATTCGCGAAGGGAAAGAAACAGCAGTCGGTCGTGTCGGGAGAACCAGATCCGTGTACGAATATGTACTCTGCGCAACTCGAACCTCTGTGGGAAAGTATGCTCCTGCCAACAAGGCCTAGGACAAGAGCAGCAGTCCGAGACACCGCAGAGCCCTTTGTATATTATGCATCTGCTTGGGTTCGTAAGAAGAGTAACCCATTACACAGTTGCACAGAACCACGATTGTTCATTGATAGCAACAAGCTCCAGCCGCGCACCGAGGCCAACCTTGGAGAGATAAAAGTCCTTGACCGTGTTGTAATTGAGGGTATCGCATCCCAAAAGCCTGCCTAGGTTGCAAAAGCATTGTTTCCCGCCGACCCAAAAAGAAAAAGTATTTACTCGCAACCGGTCTGCTTTTGATGTTGTCCTCTGTAAATCGTGACCATTCCAATGCCTCTCGGATATTCCGCTCAAAAGTCTCCCGCTGGGCCGCCCCGGTCTGCCCTTGCTCATCGTGCCGCCTCTTCATAATCACCCATCCGGTCGTCCCGATCCCTCTGCATCTGGATTGCCCTGCCCAGCCCTCCGCGTCCCTCGTCGTAGTCCTCGCGGTACTCGTCGCGCACCTGCCCTCCGCTCTTGCCGCGGCCGTATTGCCGACCTTCCTCGAACCCGGGGTCGAGATCAGTGCGGATGACGCGCTCGTCAAGCTTAGTGCCACCAATGTACTTCATACAGTCGAGGGCGTCCTGGTGCGTGTAGTACTCGACGAAACAGAAGCCGCAGGGGGTCTTGTTGAAGCGGTCGAGGCCCATTACGAGGCGCTTGATCTCGCCACACTTTGAGAAGAGCTCGTAGACCTGCTCCTCGGTGGTGTAGAAGGAGAGGTTGCCGACGTAGAGCGTCGTGGCGTTCGCAAGGGGGTCCTCGGGCAGAGGCTCGTTCTTGGAGGCCGCCTCATCTTCGGCGTCACGGGCGTCACGGGCTTCGCGGTGGTCGTTCTTTCTGCGCTTATTCTGGGAGGTCTGGGGGTTAACACCTTGGTGATACTCTCTCGAGGCGGGAAGAAGTTATCTGGGAGCTGGGGTAATACCCTGTTGTGGTAGTATGCGCTTGGCCTGTCGAGGCGCTCGACTGTGTTTCTGTGGCGGACCTGCATCTTGGGAGGCTCTGAAGGGTGCGAATTTTCCACGATTGGAGGTCAATTGGGTTATGGTCGGTGATGTAAGTGGACTGGAGTTGGAGATCTAGACGAAGAGGCAGCGACTGAGGTTGGCCCGTGTAAAGGTCGAGTAGGTAGGAAAAGGTAGGTAGGTACAGAGGTACCTCAGGCAGGTATAGCTTCTGCATAGAGGTACCTTTGGTCGCGGAGCCCAGCTTGGTAGGCAGTGCACGAGCCCCTTTTGACATTTGTACCTGGCCTGGAACTTTGGGATCTTCACACTCGACTTCACTACTTCACGTCCTCGTCGGTAGCGACGACGCGGGACCTGGGCCTAAAGAAAAGCAAATTTCTCCTGACTTATACTTGAAATTCTCATAGAGAAAGTATTTTTGTTTGATTTTATTCGAGCTCTACTATTTCATCTGCATTTCCTACACTGAATGTTCATGGGTGCCTTCAAGTCAAGTGAGCCCCCCACCGTCCTTCAAAGCCTTATCCGCCGACCTCCCAGTGACTATTAGGCAAAGGGGTCGCATACGAAAATGACCTACTCCAAATAACATAAGAGTGTATTTTACCAGTCTTTTACAGAAACAGGAGAGCTTGCGGTAGCCTTACAACCCGTAGCGTCCAGGGAACAACGTCACTTCAAGTGTCGGCATTCAATCACTTTGGTCGGTCTATTTCACGAATACAAAGTACCACACCACCATTCGCCCATTTGCATTGCAACGGATACTCAATGAGATTCTGCCAGATTGATGGAGCTCATCTGCCTCGGCGGTCTTTCGGAATTGTAAGAGAGTTTACGGCGTTCCGGCCCACAATAGTTACGAATCTCTGAGTGAAAAATGTTGGCGATGTATGTTGGCGGCGGCGCAGACTTCTAGCACGGACGACTTACACAATCTGTATCCGTACGGCTGTTCTGATTGGTGGACGGTCGGGAAGGGAAGCTTGGGGCGGGTCTCGGCGTGGCTGGCTGCCAGCAGCAACCGCGTTTTTTGACCAGGAACAGTTCCAGCAGCAATCTCATCTCTGGCAAACACCCCCAGGCGGAAAAAGTCAACGAACAACACTCGAGCTCGATTGCAACTGCCGAACACCTCTTACGTTGCGATAACTTGCAAACATACCCCGACGACACATCCTTCTGGTCAGAGAGGGAAGCAATGCCCAAGGTCAAGAGCTACTCAGCTCCGTGGCTGTCTCATGGGCCCGGCCACCACCTGTTCGCGCCCTCGAGCGATGCTGCCTCCAAGGCGCTCAGCGCGCCGTCGCCCTACACGTCCAAGAAAAAGAAGGCCCCCGGACCGAGAAGAACGATCGCGAGGCGAGGTACCGAGGTGTTTGTTGCTGTTGGCAAAGAATTGCGATGGGGCGATCTAGCATACTTGAAAGAGAAGTGGTCAACGAAGCATTCGCACCGTCGCATGGGCAGCCGTGTCAAGCGGGAAGACTCGGCGCAAGCATTCGACGATGAAGCGATTCCCTCAATGGAGGAGGCGACTACGGCTCAGGGCTTTCGGGTATGGTCCAGACTTGAGAGGCATGGAGAAAGCAATCACTGACGGCTTCCACAGACGATCAAAACTCCCGTTGCGGATGACATTCGCCAGCTTGTCATTTCCCCCAACTCGGACTTCCTCGCAATTCTGACGACCCATACCGTACACATCTGCGTGGTTCCCGACTCATCGCATCTCACGGCCGAGGACACCGGACCCCTGCGACCCAAGATCTGGACGCTGGGGCCTACAACCCATGTCACTTCACGATCATCAGTCGCCTCGGCCGTCTGGCACCCTCTCGGCGTCAAGGGCTCTTGCCTGGTCACCATCACCACCGATGCCATTGTGCGGCTGTGGGAGCTGTCTCTCACGGACCGGTGGTCATTCGACTCTCCTACACTGTCAATCGACCTCAAGAAACTGGTGGACGGCACGACCCTAGACCAAGACTTCACAGCATCCACAGCTGCTACAAACGCTAGCTTCTCGCAGTATTCGCTCGAGATGCAGGTCGCCTCGGCGTGTTTTGCTAGTCGCGGCTCCGGCGGATGGAGTCCCATGACTCTCTGGGTCGCCATGAGAGAAGGCGATGTCTATGCGCTGAGCCCTTTGCTGCCCCAAAAGTGGGCACCGCCTCCGACCTTGATTCCGTCCCTGTCCGTTTCCATCGTCTCCAAGGTGGCCGCCTTGGAAGACGACCCCGCCGTGTCTGAAAAGGATAAACTCCTTGCCCAGCAACAGCTCGAGTGGATGGGCGATCTGGATTCCCAAGAACCCCAAATTCTCGACACAGCGCCAGGCGAGGAAGCGGTCGAGGTCTATACACGCCCGTCCCGACCGGGAGTCATCCCTCGGCTCCAAGGCCCATTCGAGTTTGACGCCGACCCCGACAGCGAGGACGTTGGGGATGGTCTGCTGACCGACATCATTGTGATTGGGAAAAAGATTGATACCGACGACCTGATGATGGGTGAGGACGAAGACCTCGACTTCGACGACGGTGAGCAGGAGGGCCTTTCGCTCTCGGTCGTCTGTCTGCTGTCCACCACCGGCCAGGTCCGCGTTTACCTGGATATGGAGGGCGTCGAAGCACAGTGGCTCCCGCCTCGAAACAAATCCAAGCTTGGACGCCTCCTAGCCGCTGCCGACCCGCCCTCTCTGTTGACGTTCCAGTGCATCGACACCATGACGGGAGGTGAGATGGACGACGACGCGTGGCCGACTTTTTCGTCGGATGTCATGTCACGCTACTCGCTCTTTGTCACTTCTTACGTTGGCATCACTTTTCTATCCTTTTCTCCTTGGGTCTTCCGCCTCGAGGGTGAGCTCTCGGGCGAGTCGGAGGCTGGCTCTGACTTCCGTCTCGGCCTCCTTGTCAATGGGCAAAACTCTATTAGGGAACGGCTGTACACCCACTCTTCGTCCGACATCAACGTGCCGCTCGCCGCATCCGCCGCCATCCGCGACCCAGACTTGGGATACTTCCTTCTCTCGGCCACTCCGTACGAACCGATCGCCCTGACGTTCGACACGCCTGAGGACGACTTTTCTCCTATCCGCCACGAAACGCCCTTCGAAGAGAAGCCCGCCACTATGGAGCCTCTGGACTTTTACGAGCCCCGTCCGACCTTCCAGCCATCGCACGCTTTCGAGCAGCAGTCCGACCTTCCCGAGCTGATTAACAGACTCCGCAGCTCCCGACACAAGACCATCTTGAACCAGGAAGTTCGGTTGTCGCCGGTCACACTACAGATTCTCACAGACGCCCACCGCATCCTGGGAGAGGATACTTACCGCCTCGGTACGGCCGTGGCGGAGATCTTCCGGCGTTGCGCCACTCTCCAAGATGATCTGAAGGACCAGATCAAGAAAGCAAACGAGGTCAAGGAGAAGATCGACAAGATCGCAGGCAACGACAAGGACGGGGAGGGCGAAAGCGACGACGTTAGATTCGAAAGGCGCATCACCGAGGCGCAAGAGCGTCAGAAGCGGCTCAACGAGAGGCTGGAAGGCGTCCGCAAGTATGTCGGCAAGGCTGCAACCAGGGAGCTCAGTGCCAAGGAAAAGGCTTTCGTGGAAGAGGTTAGGAACATGGGGGCCAGCGTGCTGGGATCATCGCCAGAAGACGGGCCGGGAGCAAGGCAGCAGAAGCAGCTGAGGAAACGTTTGGAGGACGTGCAACGACTTCGGGACGAATTGGTGGGGGAGGTGGAACGGATACAGAAACAAAGCGAGGGTGGCAAGGACGCAAGGGATTCGTCGGCATCGTCGACGGTATCGGATCTCAAGATTCCAACAGAGATCCGCAAGGTCAAGTTGCAGCAAGTCATGTCTCTTCTCTCACGCGAGACTGCTCTCGTCGAGGCCGTAAGCTCGCGATTGGAGCGTCTTCAGACGTAGTAGCGCGGGGTTGTCGGGCAGATAGAGTTGGACGGCAAGATACCACGTGTTTTGTTGCGATTATTGGCCTCGTCTCAGTTGGTGCCCAAGAGCGGGCGACATGAAAGGGTCCGTCACATTGGAAGATGAGCCATGGAAATGCGGAGCAAGCATATCTGACAGGTCAGATGGGCAATCGCCTCGGTGACCGGCGCCAAGACAACATGGAGACAATGGAGAAGAAGCGCGCACGACTGTTTCGGAATACTGAGCGCACAAACGCACCATGACTTGACATTGATGGAGGCGACGGGACCATCTCTGACTTTGGCAACGATCTCCTCGACGCCGACTAGCGCCCGTTTACAGTGCCTTGCTTGGTCCCAAAGTTGGGACAAGGAAGATGCTGGCCCAGGGTTGATAATCACTACAGCCTTGGATTGCAGTCGTCCAGATGGTCGACGAGAGCGATCGATACATACATGGGATCGGCGCGGGTTGGTCAAAATCCAAGCTGGATCTCTCAAGTTCTGGACCAATCAATCACTGCTACCAGCCTCACTTCCAACTCCGCTGCCCATCAGATAACATAACGCAAGACCGGCGCGCCTGCACGACTGGTGCCCAGTATCACCATGATGCGCCCAACTGGCTGCTTCGGTTGAAAGACGCTGCTGGCGGAGCTGGCTAGGCAGGGTGCGAGATACAAGACGGCGCCTCCTGTTCTAGGAAATAGGTCTTACAGACGGTAAGCGTCGGACATCGTGGCACTCAGTGGTACCCGACGGCCGAGCCCGTTACGGCCTGCCTTCGTGGGCGAAGCTTGCTTGCAGCGTCACCTTCTGGGCTTTTGCCCGAAAAGAAAGCGTGGCATATTGCTTCTCCCGTTTTTCCATGCGGCGCATCGTGCAGCGTGCCTCATCGTCTGTGCCCCCTCACCCCGTACTGGAGGGGCGCCTTTCGCTCACAGACCGCTCCTCCTTGGCCCTACGGCCGATTGATTCGTATTGCATGGTCCAACGGTTCGCTGCACGGTGAGGGATAACGATGTCTTCCGACGGGCACCTCGCCCTTGCGCACAACCACCCCGCCACATCAGCACCTATTTCTCGACTTTGGACGAAGCCGAGAGAGATGGTGGAGCAAAGATGCGTCGGATGTTGTTCAGCTTCTCTTCGGTACTCTCTTGTTTCGTTCTCGTCTCCCGCTTTGTGCAATGATGGTCCATATTCGGGTTTTGAACCCACCGGTGTCTTGCCGCGCTTCCCCCCCCCCATTTGTAACAAATCCGAGCGTCATTCACCTTTCCTGTTTCAGATTGATCTTTTTGGTGTTCTGGACATGTCTTCTCGCTATGCAACTGTCAGGCACGCCGAACCGGTGTAACCTGCGCAACGGCCCAACGATGACGACCGGACAGGCCTGCCAAGATAGGCCTGCCAAGATAGGCCAGGAAGGCTGCCGGGGAACGGAGCTGAGGCCGCAAGCGGGCGAGGCGGGCGAGGCGGAACGGGCGCAGCGCAACGTATCGTAGCGTAGCGCAGCGCAACGCAACGCAACGCAATGCAACGCCTAACGTTGGCCTTGGTTGCTGGAGCGCGTTGTGCGAACGATACGACTGTAACCAAAGGCGGCGTGAGACTCGCGGGCCGGGTTACAGTAAAGAATTGGTTGCGTGGTCGGGTTCTAGGCGAGACACAAGACACAGAGTGGAATTCTTTGTCATCTCGTCGCCAGCGGATACTCGTGCCAGCAATACTCTTGTTTGAAAAGTACGACCAGCTGACCAGACTGTTCAATATATCCTGTTCTCGAGATGGGCGCGGACGAATGCCGTCTGGCCAACCGACCCGGCCGTCATCGTGGCTCCATTCTACGTCAAGGAAGGAATGCAAAGAGCCGCATCAATGGGAAATGAAGAGAGACGAAAGTGCACATCGCGCCTTGCAGGACGCACCTAGGGACCAGCGGCATCGAGTCGACCGCCGGTCCACCGTCTGCAGGTAGGACATCTATGCAAGGAGGCCCAGGGGGCATGAGATGTTCAGCCGAAAAATCACTGTTGCACATGGCGCCTAGTTTTTTTTGTCTTATTGGTCTCGGGTTGAGTAAATCCTTACCCTTCCACTTCGGACTTCAAGTCTTTCCCCCTTCTCAACCAGTGGCTTGGCTGTTTTTTGATATCACCTTTTCGAAAGAGATCGCGAATGTACGGATACGTCCCCTTTCTTTTTCTCCGACTTCCCCATTCCTTCCCTAGCGGCCGCTTGCTCTGCGTTGACAGGGCACTTGATGCATGAGCATTTCACCCCGAAGATCAGATACTACTTGACTGCACAAGGGGGGTGGAGGGCTGAAGCTCCCCTGCCTTGCTCGGCCTTGATTCTGCGTGCCTTTCCTTTCCCTTCCCTGGTCTCTTCCTTGCTTCCCGGACGATCAGGCACATCCAATCTGAGACCAGCATACTTTGGTCCCGTTCAACATCAATGGTCACATATGGTTTCGCCTCACTTTCCCGATCCTCAATGCCGCCGTTCCAGAATACCAAGTCCCAATGCCACCCAACCGCAACGGTGTGGCCGGAATGCGCCAATCAGGACGCAAGGGCCTTGTTGCATGCCACGCTTTCGACGTCTCTCATGGGACGACGACGACGACGACGACGACCTGGGGTGACGAAGCTGCGAGTATATAACAGGTAGCCTTGGCCTCGCGGTTCTAGACTCTTGCCCCGGTCAAACTTGCAAGCTTTTGGAGCCTCGTCTTGTTTTCTGCACATGCTCGTCTTGTTGACCGACATACCTGAACCCGCAACGTCGTCAAATCCCTTCGAACCAACGACAATGGCTCCCAATCCGCTGTGTCTCGTGTGGCGCGAGCAGATCACAGGTAAGATCCCTCTCCACTTTCTGCTGCGTAGCGTGTCAACTCGACGACTTATTCGGAAAATCTAGACAACCTCCGTCTCATCTCAGGCCGCAGCGCCGTCATTGACATTTACACTTCGCGCCACCCCAACAAGTCCTTCACCATCTACGCCGTCAAGGTCCACCGCGGCAAGCGTCAGGAGCTCCTCTCGGCGACGGGCCGTGACCTTGAGGACGCCTTCGAGAACCTCCACACAAAGTCCTCTCAGGAAGTGTTCCAGTTCATCGACGCCAACGGCTTTGCCTTCCCCCGCGGAGTCAAGTCCATCTCAGGCCGCCGCGACGACGACGACGACGGCTCCGAGACCTCTGGCAGCGAAGCATCGACCGTCAGCGCCTCCGACGTACTGTCCCTGTCCGCCGTCTCGTCCGACAGCGAAGACGACAACGTCAGAAGGGGTAAGAAGACGAAGTCTTCCTCCCGCCGCAAGAGCAAGCGCAAGCCGAAGAAGCACTCCAGGCACCACGACTCCTCTTCGTCATCCGAGGAAGAGGAAGAGGAAGAGGGAGAGAGCGAGTCCGAGCCCGAAATCGCTACCCGGAGACGTCCCGCTGCTGTTGTCCCCGTCACGCGCCCGCCCTACATCCCCGCGGCGCACATCCCGGGCTCGCAATATCCTCCTCCTCCTCCTCCTCCAGGCTGGAGAGGTCCCCCGACCCGCGTGCACCCCCGCGGCCCCGCCACTGGAATGCCGCCCCCTACCTTCCCACCCGGCATGTGCCCTCCTCAACATCATCAAGGGCTCGGCGCTCCCGTCGTTCCGGGCGTTCCAGCGGCGCCCTCCAAGCCCGTCCGCCTCGTCGTCAAGTGGCGCGGCCACGGCGAGAAGAAGATCATTGAGAATTGCGCGCCGAGCCACCGCGCGCTGCAGCGGGCGGCGCTCGCCCATGTGCGGTCGCAGTGGCAGACGTTCGAGAACGTGCTCGCGCAAGAGATGACTCCAGGCCGGCTGTGGGGGCTGGGCGCCAAGGTGAGGCGCGTGGCGCTAGGCAAGGACATGTACGCCATCTCGGCGGCGGGGGGTGACGACCTGGGCATGTACTACAAGGCGGAGGATATTCCTATGTTCGAGATCGACGTTGACCACGACGGGAGCATCATGCCCCCTCCGCCGCCGCCACAGCAGCATCATCCTCAGCATTAGTTTCTGAAGGAGGGCGGACAGGTAGATGACAGGGGGGGGGGGGGGGAGGGATATGATGCGTGGTGTGACAACCTGATCAGAGAGCCTTTGGTGGCCCCCCTTTCCGGAGATGAACTACGTGCTGTGCGTGGTTCTCTGCTGCATTCATGCGTTATTCCTGCAAGGTTTTGTTTTTGCGGTCACTTCTCTGCATGGTCGGGCCGGGGGTCGCAAAATTAGAGGATTGGGTTATGGTGAGAGTCGGGTATACAGGAGCAGGCATGCATGTGTGTTTTTTCTTTCTTTTTCTTTTCTTCTCGGTCCGGTAATCAAGTGTTTGGGCGTCTAGATAGCTGTTCACGAACACGCAAAGGCGCGGGCTATCCGTGGGATCGCAACACGCGACGCGATTCGCGAAGCCGGCGTCACTTTGATCATCCAATCAGCGTCTCCAAGAAACCCCTATTGGGACTGTGTCCATGTTTTGACGCCCATCGAGCAACAAGAACAAACCTCGTTGACAAGAGTGCGCATCCCGATCCAGGTCGTGATGTATCAGAGAAATCTGTGACTCATGGTCACACGTACAGCTGTCTTCTGTAAAGCAGCAAGAACACTCGCATCTGGAACGCCAGGGGCGAAGTCGCTACAAGGGGGGGGCCACAGTGACCAAGGTTAAGGTGACGTCCGATAATGCCACGCGGAGTCTGGTCCGGGGCCGGCTGGTGGAGACGGGATCGGAGGTTGGGGTGGGTGGGGGTGTGAGTCTGCAGCCTCGTAGTGTCACCCTACGCGGCGGCGGACGCCCTGTTGTGAGCCTAAGGCGAGCGGGTGTGATTGGTATACTGGCCGCCTACAACTATTGAAGTCCTGCCTGCTAGGATCGGGGTGCCGAGAGGGAGAGTGGGACGAGTTGTTGAGTGGGCGTTGCTTACGGGTGGCGCTGCCGCTAAGTCCTTTTTGTCTCGGAGTCGGCGCGGGAAAAGGGGGCGTGTGCGGTGCGGTGGGGGTTTGTGGCGGATGTTTCGGTGTGACGACGAGAGAATCATGTGTGTGATGGCCTTGGGAACTATTGTGAATTGCGCTGACGTGTTTATCTTGGTTATTCAGGCGGCTCCGAAGGACAAGGGATAAGACCGAGCCAAGAAAAATATGCTGGGTAAAGATCGTATGACCTGTCTAACAAGTGCGGGTATAGGTTTTTATTTTCAAGTGTTGCATACGAATCGTGTGCCATATTTGTAAGGGGATGATGGAAAGAGGGCAAAAGTCGTTGAAGCCAGTAACCCCTGAATGAAGGCGTAGCTCGTGTCAAGGCTGCAGCTACTCTTCATGTGTAGACTTGAATAGTTGGTTCGTGCCCAACAGTACTTCACGTCATTTGTATCCTGGTGTTAATATGGACATGCTTTTCGTAGAGTAGGGCCTCGCAGCAGATGATTAATCTCCAGCTGATCGACGAAGGAGCCGTGCTTGGTTATAGTTCGCTTGGTTTAATCCAGTGATGTTGTGAAAGATGCAAAACCCGCTTACTGAAACAGGTCCGCTGACTCTGCGCTAGAACTGTGAGTGATTCAGAGCTTTGATATGAGTTAAAAACGAATGTAATCCATGAGACGGTTGAAGGTTGTTTGAACAAGGAAACTCGGCACGAGGGAAGTCTCCACCATCCAGTGAAAGGGATAGCGTAGTTGATCCGGGCAAATGTAACTATGAATAAGTCTGTTCAATATATCAATTCTTCTGGAAAAGCTTCAACGTGACGTGATGCCCCTGTTCATTTACACGAAAGGATTCCCTGGTGTCGGCAAGCTCACTGTAGCCGACGATGTTTGCAAGCTCATCCAAGGGAGCAGAGTGTCCCACAACCACTTGGTGATAGACTCAGTAGCCGCGATGCTCGACCGATGGATAGTCTGAAGGGTACGACGAGTCCGGAAGAACGAGGAGATCTTCCGATGTGGAGGTGAAACAGAGCTGGGGATCGACATCACGGATATGAAGCCAAGCGAGGCAGCTCCAGTGATCGCGGACCTAGTATGCACGACAATTAGCAAGAGGGAGTTTCCGAGTCCACGACGTATACATAGGTGTTGTGAATCTACCTACAATACAGTATAACTTGTATGCCGACTGTGGTCAAGCTGGAATGAATTGAAAGACAGGGGCCGCCCACAACCCAACCTAGTCTATCCGTCCCGTACTCCAAATGTTCAACCCAACCTTGACGCCTTTCTTGACGGGTAAACCAGCGTGCCACGTCTCGTCGTATCCAGCACCGCTCCCATCGGCGCGAAAGTTTTCCCAAAAGACGGCGTTTCCGGGAACCGCCTTGAACACGACCCCATTCTCCTCTCGTCCATCACCCTCGCCCATCTCCTGCCCGCCGTCGCTCCCTTCTCCTGTGCCCCCGCATTCGACGAATCGACACCACCTCTCCTTCGCCCCCGGGACGCTCAACAGCGGAAACTCCGTCCCGCCGCCAACCAAACCCTCGCCGCCGCCCTCCCCGGGCGTCCCGTCCTCGCCGCGCGCGTCGACCCAGGCCATCATGCTGCTCACCCTCCCCCACCCGCCGCGGTTCGCGCTCCAGTCGAAATGGTACGAGTAGTGCCCGCCCTCGACGTAACGTTGCGTCCGCAGCCTCTCGACCCAGAGCTCCTCGCGCCAGCCCTGCAGCGCGCGGATGCGGGACTCGACGCAGCGGACCGTATCGGTGCGCGGAACCATGGCGACCTCGGACTCACGGACCGAGGTGTCGCGCTGGACACCGGCGCCGTCATGGGTTATCGTTGACGGCTCAAAGAGGGGTTGGCTGGAAGGTGTGTGAGCATGTGACGGCTTCACTCTGGGCGCGAACCCAAAAGCGAACGCAGAAGAGACAAGGGCGAAAGGCGATAGTGTAGCATGATGACAAGTCGGGGGAGGATTAACAAGGTCGGGTGTTGGATGTAAGAGCAAAAGCTAGAGCGAGCCACCATACCTAATGTCGAGCAGATGCGCCCTCTCCTCGGGGCTCAGGAAACCCTCAATGTACAACACCAGCGGCTCTTTGGAGAAGATGCGCACCGAGTACGTGTCGGGCGGGCACGAGAGCGCCGTGGCGTTGGGATGCTCGATGGCGAGGAGCGACTCGTTCATCTGCGGCCGGGGCGTACGGACCATCCGGCCTCGGCCGCCGGCCCGGGACGGGGAAAAGAGCTGGGCGATGGGGTCGGCGAAAAAGACGAGGATCGCCACGAGGCCTATGACGTAGGAGATCATGATCGAGTTTGTGGGGGGGGGTTTGGAGGTCTTCATGGGGAAAGGGCCGGCGTTTATGAGACTGCGTATATAACTACACAGATCGAGCTTCAGTAGGTAATGAGGGAGCGAGTTCCTTAGCACAGAACGGGTTTGAGAAGATCAAGCGAAGTCCACTTGTAGATCTTATTCGCCGGCGCGTCAGTTAGGTGGTATGTACATGGTACCTCTGCCACATATGCGCGCCGTGTAAAGCTGCGGCACACTGTGCGCGGTACTGGGAAACTTGGAAAAGGCAAGAAAGATGGTCCTCGTTTCAAATGAAACGACAAGAATGGCCTGTCTTGTGAGGTGTCAATCCCACCAACGTGTCCCAACACTACTGCTTCTTCTTCTCGCCGCCAACAACCTCGCCACTCTTGCGGTACCCCGACTTCGAATAGGTCGCGATGAGCCTCCACAGAACCCACGTGAATCCCACCATCACCGCGGCCGCTGTTCCGACCCGAACCCACTCGGCCTGACCGGCCTCGAGGACCGGCACCCGCACGGTGCTCAGCAGCCGACCGCCACCCTCAGCCGCCGATCCCGCAACGGGCCGCGGATCGACGTGCCAAAACACCGTCCGCGGCCCGAACAAGGCGTCGTAGCCCAGGTTCACCCTCTCGAAGGGGCTGCTCGGGAACTTGGTGCCTTCCTCGGAGGAGCACGCCCAGAACACGGCCGGGTAGGGCACCTCCACGTCCGTGTACCCTCCGGCGGCCGGCTCGAGGTAGCGCAGGTGCAGCGGCACCTCGGCCGTCCACTCCTCATCCTTCTCCCTCGCCGGCGGTCTGAGCTCGAGCAGGACGCCAGAGCCCCACGGCTTCGTGGCGTAGGCAGGCGCCTCGAGGTCGACGGGCGAGGTGGAGTAGCGCAGCGCTGTGAGGTTCTTGGATTGCAGGAAGAGGTCATCCGCGAGCTGGTAGCGGTCGGCGAAGACGGCCCTTGGGAGCGTCAGGTGCGCATGAACGGCGCAGTATGCGTCATCGACCGGCGGTTTGGCCGAGGTGAGCGTGAGCTGCAGCGTCGGGTGTAGGCCCGCCGGCTCAAGAAACTTTGCCGAGAAGGAGCTTGGGCGAGGGGAAGCGTCCGCGTGCAGGCGGTGGCGGGCGGGCACGTTGAAGAGGACGGACGACGGTTTCTTGTGCTCGCCGAGGACGGTGAGGCCGCCAGTCATTCCGATCTCATGGGGCTCGGGTTTTGCGGAGGAGTCGGTGGTGAGGATACCGACTTCGGTGCGGTGGTTGGGCGTCGAGGCGACCGAGACGCGATGCTTGCCGTGAGGCCACTGGGCCGTGAGTTTGAGAGCGTGCGAGATTGTGTCGTAGGATATGTCGAGAGACGCCGCCGTCTTGAGCTCCTCGGCGCGGGATTTGCAGGCGGTGTCTGATGCCGGGCAGAGCTGTTCGGCTGTGTATTGTGTGAATGCGGCGAGGTCCTCTAGCGGTTGGTAGTATTGAAGGGCGGCGGAGTGGGAGAACCGGTCATTGGGAAGACCTGTGAATGACTGTATGGTTTATTAGACGACGGATTGTATGGCCAAATGTGACATGGCGATGGGCTGTACCTCGGACGATGAGCAGCCGCTACCACCAAAGGCGTTCTTCAGTGCTTCGCACAGTTTCGTTCTGCA
This sequence comes from Colletotrichum cereale, assembly GCA_034509685.1. Lineage (NCBI taxonomy): Eukaryota > Fungi > Ascomycota > Sordariomycetes > Glomerellales > Glomerellaceae > Colletotrichum > Colletotrichum cereale. The sequence continues at coordinate 18,358 of JASUDE010000431.1, read as the reverse complement.
CTCATGTCAACACCACCCACCTTCAATCTATCTCACGCCGACTTACCCGTCCCACTCTCCATCCTTCTTCGGGGTGTAAAAGAGGTGAAAGCCCGGCGATACCCTCGAAGCCAAGGGACCGATGGTGTCATAGGCCCAAGGACTGACCCATCTGATGTGCAGCTCGTGGCTCTCACTCAGAAGCTGGAACAGCTCAGAGGGAAGCTCCTCCAGGGCCCATGTGCCTCTCTCTTCACGTACGGACATGATGTCGGGGCCCTTGACGCCGGCATCGCTGACCTCGATAGACTCTGGTGGGACGCCGTTACCCGGCTTGTGGATAAAGGTGATTCGCTGACGCATCTTGCTAATGTCCGATGCAGCACGACGAGGGTCTCGGCAACTGGTTTTCGGTCGATACGGAAACTTGCGTGGCGGTTTGCGATGGGAAAATTGCAGGCAGGGTACTACTGCCGATGAAAGTCGGCTCCTCGGTGACGTGAATGATTGTAGGGGTGTTCAGTGATCGAACAGCATGTGCTTGGATGGGTCTGTTGGTATCGACGGCGATGTCGGGGACCCGTTGTGTTGCTGAGGACACCTCGCTCGGTGCGGAGTACATAAAGCGTGCAGCTCTGGTCAGCGGGAGTTGGAGGGGCAATTAAGCTGCGGTCCTGGTGAGCTTTAGTGGCTAAGCTCGAATGTACAGGGGTTGTTTAGGGGCATTTCCTCCTGGAAGACTATTATCCCCCCGTCTCCTCTCTGGAGTATACTCCACAAGCCACACCCATTCGATTTAGATAAGCATCAGCCACATTAGATAAGACGATGCTAAGCTAGCACGTGCCTAAGGGGGACGTTGTACACCGTGCTGTGTACACTTACCTAGGTACCTACCTACCTCAACTAGTGTACTGTACGGCTAGGTAGCCGTCTTGACCCCATTAGGTCACCGGCGCCTTGAAGACGCTAAACCTCTTTGGCTACCGACGTCCGCACCAAAGTGGGATGCAGCCCGCCCTTCGTCCACCGAGACGAACGGCGCCAATGTCAGAAAACACTGCCGACGTCTTCCCTTGACTTCCTCTCTTCCAGGCCGGGAAATCGCTCGCTGATCTTGTTTAACAATGCATCAGATATCGTTTCCGAGACTGCAGTCTTTCTGGCTCTTACGTCCCTCCTAGCTTCGTCTATCTTCGCGATATGCATCTCATCAACATTCTCTAGCGAACGACATCCCACGCCACAGACTCTGTGGAACTCTGCAACATCTTGACCTCTCAGGTAGACATTTTCGAGGGAAGACTCTGCGACAGGCGAATAAAAGGTCCAAGAAGGTCGGCCTAAGTATCCGCAGACATGGGTGACCATCAGCCATACGTGACCATTCGGTCGCGACGACCCGCCGATGGAAGCAGCGTGAGCAGTGCGGACTCGACTGTAGGTGCAAGAGTCTCGGCACACCAGTCGCGCAGAGTACAAGCAAACTCACAAGTCGGTCTTACCCAGTACGGATCCAGCTCCGGCGATGCACCCCGCACCGCTACCCACGACGTCAGCCGCGTGAGCTATCATGTGAAGCATCTCGATAGCTTCGTGCAGACTCTGGAAGATGTAAGTCGCGCCGGACCTACGACCAAGCCTGCCTCGGTTGCCCACTAACACGATCCCAGTCCGCCAACAGAGCATTTCCCAATCGCGGGAGATCATTGCATCGGTATAAGAAGGTTCAGGCTCTGCTGCTCCACTGGGGCTGCGACGATCTCTTTGTGCTGCCCGAGCTGGAGGACCTGGAAAGGTGTCTCCGGGAAGACTATGCCTATGAGACTGAAATCTTCCCCATACCGTCTGAAAACTCACATCTGGAGCTCATGATGCAAGTGGGAAAGCTGATCAAGGATCATGAGGCCCAGGACACGCTCTTTCTGATATACTACGGTGGACATGCCAGGATAGACGAGTCCAGGCAGAGTACCTGGTGCGCGTAAGTGTTCGCAACTCTCTCGTAGCTCGGGCTGTTCGTCCTTACATCTCATTAGAACACGGCATCCAGACTCGCCTTGGCTTCAATGGTCCGCGATCCAGACATTGCTGGAACGTTCGGCGTCCGACGTCCTCATCCTCCTCGACTGCTGCGCCGGCGCTGCTAGCGCAACGTTTCCCACTGGCAGCAGCATCACCGAGACCATCTCTGCCTCAAGCTGGGATGCTATCGCCCCCGACCCAGGCCGCTATTCCTTCACGAACGCTCTGATCGAGGTGATGCAGGAATGGCGCTTCCGTGCCTTCTCTGCGGCGATGCTACACGCCGAAGTGCTCGCCCGCTTGAAGCACCCACGCCCCGTCACCATCAACGGCAAGCTCTTCGAGGCCAGATCGACCCCCGTTCATTTCATGATGACGTCTAACCACAAGGCACCGAGCATTGAGTTATCCCGAGTTGTGCACGCCGAAAAACGGCCGGCCTCGCCTCCTCAGGAGATCCTGGCGACCCCAGATGGGAACGAATTGCCCGAGGGGGTGGCTGGCGGACGAGGCCCAGGTGGCCCCGTATCTAGTGAGCCGAACGAGGACACGCCTCATGTCATGATCTCGCTCGCGCTAGAGGACGACCAGCAGCTGGACCTCAACGCATGGGAACAGTGGCTGTCAAACTTCCCGGCCATGGCCAAATACGTCAAGGTCCAGGGTGTTTTCAAAAGCCACTCTACGCTCCTCCTGGTGTCCATGCCGGTGGTGATATGGGATCTCCTGCCTGAAGACCATGCCACCTCTTTTGTAGCCTTCATCCGGTCGAACAACCTTGTGGCCCAGAAAACATCCAAACAAGAGGCCGAAGTCCAAGTACCAACTAGCAGAGGCTCTCGCGCGGTGCCTGACAGGACACAGCCTGACTCTGCATCGATGAATACGTTCTTTTCCGACAGCACATACACGTATGCTCCAACGGAGACAGATAGCGCCCTTGGCCGACAAGCACCTGGTTTACGTTCCTTATCTTTGGGAAGCGAGACAGCTTCACAAAGGGACGTAGAAGTACAGCACGCAGGTCCGGAATCGTTTGGAATACCGCCATCTTCGTCTCCGACAAGTGTTCAATCGCGGCCGCTGCGGTCTGTCAATTCTGCAGCCTCTCACAGCGCTCTCCAGCGCCAACTCACTACCTCCTCTCAGGCACCGTCCGAGGCGGCCTTTTCGAGGACGATGATATCCAATCAGCAGAGAAGTGCACGCAGGACTGTCTTCCACAATATACCTGAGCCTCCCAGATTCTCGCAACACGTCGAGACGCTACTCCAGCAATACTACCGACAGGAACCTCAGCCCAATGACGAGCAGAAGAACTTCGTCGCCTCAAATCTAGGTATTGAACTATGGCATGTCGACGTAGGTGTTTCCAAAACTCACGGTGGGAGAATTCGTCGCTGACTGTCGCAGGCCTGGTTCCATCATCGGCGGGAGAGAGATGTCGTCTCTCGGCAATTCCAGAAGCTCAAGATGGATGGTTTAGCTCCAGCGGCAACCCAAGGAGCTCGGATGATATTGCCCCATCACCTCAACAAGATCATTGAGATTCTATCTCCCGGCAGAACACTACTGATTGACCTCAGATCACCAGCCGACTATGAAAAATCTCACATCAGGGGGGCCATCAACCTTCGTGCTCCCCTGAGGTTTGTCCAGGATGCCTCGTTCGACATGATTGAGCGCGCCTTCCCGGACCGCGAAAGCAGACAAAGATTCGGAGAGTGGCAGTCGACAATCTGCATGGTATTCTACGCCCGCGCCGTGGACTCGCCGTGGGAGTGTCCCCTGGCCGACGTGCTCTACGAGAAGTTTAAGAGCTGGGGCTGGCCCGGCCGATGCTTCGTTCTCAAGGGCCACTACAGAGAATTCAGCGCGTCCTACAGCAAGTCCATCACCGGGTCCAAGATGACGGACGAGGCCAGAGCATATGCGGAAGCCCTGATCAGAGACAGCAACCAAACGTCGAGAGAGGACGACGTAGCGAGGAGAGCCCAATACGAGAAGCTCCTGGTCCAGATCGACGATGAGGGCAGAGTGAACCCGTCGTCGGGCCCTAACCCGTCCGCCAGCCCCGGCCGCGCGCGTGCCATGAGCCAGCATGAACGAGACCTCGAAGCCGAGTTCCGGCGCCGCGTCCCGGACCTCTACCGCAAAGCCCTAGACGTCCAGGGAAGCAGCGGCGGAATAGCTGCCGAGCCACCGCGCGCCGCCCATGGCGCTGGTACCGAGACAGCAATGGCGGCATCAGAGGGCGCATCATCAGGGCAAACGAGAGCAACGGGATGGCACGGCTCGTCTACGAGCCATCTTGCTGGGGGTGGAGGCAACGAAAACGAGGGCCGGGGTGGCGACAGAGGCAGCACGACTGCAGCCTTTGTTCCTGACACGAAGACGCCTCTCGTCCAGTATCTCGATCGAGGCCTCTCTCACATCCGGCAGGGGAGACCCGCCGACGCGATCGTCGTCGACACCACTGCCGCCACATCTCCTGACGCTGACAACACGAAACCCACCACCGACGCTCCTCGCGCGGGACTCTTGAAGGTTGCAGCCGAGGATCGCCACGCCTATTTTAACTCGGCCGCGACCGTCTCAACGTCTTCGGACGACTCGTACGTCAAGATCGCCAAGGGTGACGGGCAGCAGGCGGGCTACCACCCTCCCGCCTCCCCAGGCCCGGGTCATCACCACCGCCAGGATCACCACGCCGGACTCGGGGGGAAAGACAGGACGAGAGACGCCGCCGCTGATGCTGCCGCCGCCGCCGCCGTCGGTGGCCCGTTGGGAGATGAAACACCCAGGAGGGGCCGGGGTGGTTTCCTCAACAAGGTTTTGCGGCGAGCATAACTTTGTCGAGAAGTGAAGGGTGCCGTGGTGCCTGGTCCCAATTCCTTGTTTGGGGATGATGCGACGACAAGTGGCCGGTCGCCCATCCGTCTCAATGGCGTTTCTTCGTGGGAGACTTTTTCTCATTTTCGTTTTTGTTTTGTTTTGTTTTGTCCCTCTTTCGTTCCATTCCTTTCCGGACGGGGGGCATCTGGTCGTCAGGCGTCCGGCGGAGAACAGGGGACAACCATGACGACCACTCGTCCCTTCCTCGCCGCCTGGCTCTTCTTCGCTTGATGTTTTGGGACCAGGGGTGGCATTTCATAGCACATTGGCACACTTTGGTTCGATCCGGTCAGGTCGTTTGTAGGCTTCGGCCGTCCTCTTCGGGCTTGGAACGACACAACAATTCAAAACCCCTACCTCGTCAGAAAGGGCTTGCAAAACGGGGGTGGCAAGGGGATGGCGATGTCCGGGTAACGGAAGCGGTCTAAATCGTAGTTTACCGTGGGATATCAGCTCTAATAGTACATCGGGCCACCAACAAAACAATTGGACACGGCGATTCGCGTGGTTCCTACTCTGATTTCTCTCTCGCTGCCCGTTTCAATCCCTCGCCCAGTCGCGTCTCATGCCTCATTTTGTTCGTCCGTTCTTAGTTTTCGGCCCACGGGAGAGGAGTTCCATACTTGTCTGGGGATATAGGCGAGGGCAACGTTCTTGCCTGTCTTTCCGCAAGAGGGAACCCAAGAACTGGGTCCCCATGGGGTAAAGCGCAACCCCTCCCGTGAGCGTCGGGGCCGACACGCAACGGAGGGGAGAGGGAGAGAAGGTTGAGGGTTATTCCCTCCCGCTTTGCCCTGTCGAACCCTTTTCCAGATGTTTCCGTCTGGGAGGGGGAGGGGAGGGGCGAGGGAGGGCCGCTTGTCAAGCAGATCCATCAAACCAAGCTCGGGGGATCGCGTCATCCATTCCGACCAAGGTTTTGCTTTGCTCTTGAGGCATACCCATCATACTGTACATAACAGACACGGACAGATTCACGAAGCCATGCGGACAAGGCACATCCCTCCATGACCGGATCCCAGCATATCCACGCCGTCACTGATTTGTCAAAGGGCGGGAGAGGGTAGATCGCAGATCATAAACCGTAATTCGTAGAGGCTTTACCGGGTCGCAGCAATGGCAGTGGTCGATCATGAATTAGGGGGGAGCATCGCCAGAGCGGCGGATTGGCTTGCTGCGGGCCGCTGGAGTGCCCTTGGTCCCGGATCTCCGATCCGACGATGTGTGCCAACACGGCGGTACACGGCACTTCAGCTTCAACATCGTCCCAGTACGAACAACGGTTGACCGAGTTGATCGGTTGGTGCCTGGCCTGATGTTGCCGACGTGTCCTAGCGTGTGCCCGGTTGCGGCGAGGACACTTCCAACCCCGTTTCGCGAGTAGCAAGCAACGCATGGCAAGGACGGGCGTCCGGCGCCCCTGGCTTGCAGGCACGCGAACATACTAGGTAGGTAGGAGAGGGGCCGAGGGCGGACAGCCGTGTGTCTCTGCTCCTCTTGGTAAATTAGGTTCTTGCAGAGCTGTCAGAAAGCCCTCGACTAGCCAATCCGATGCGCACGTAGACGAAGACAGCCCTGGGACCGAAAAATGACAAATCCCGAAAGGAAAAGAAACCGGAAACCCTGATTCAATGTCAAAAACCCGTCCAGAGTTGACAGGTGGGTTGCACAACGTAAGGCCATGACCGTGAGAGCCGAAGAGACGGGAAGGCAGAGGCTAGCTTGTCCTGTGACAAGCTTCACTTCAAGACTCGCAAGTGTCGTCCAGAACAGCAAACGGACCTGTGCCGTTTCTATGCGGGCGCGGACTGATGTTTCTTCTTTGGCGGCAGGTTCAGAGGGTGGCGCAGTCTGTGTCGTCCAACGGCTGCTGTCAAAGGCGAATCGATAAGATGCGACTGGCTGGCAGATGTGACATGTCGGGGCCCTCACCACCACCCCCCCCTCCCTTGGGTGCCAAATCCAAATTCTGAATCGGATGGTGGTTGTGGTGGGGGTGGAGGGATCCGACAAGCAGCGAGATCCTGTACTGGGTATCTGTACATTGCCGGACAATCCCGGTTAAAAAGAGGAAGTACCAGTAGGAGAAAAAGGCGAGAAAAAGAAAGCAAGGGCCCCATGCCTGCTGACGGCGAAGAGGAAAGGGGGGGGGTTCAGCGATGGAAGATAGGTAACTCGATTATCAATACAGAGTGGCTTGACAGCGGGTTGTGGATATGCACGACATAACATCATGACGAGAAGTCGAAGGAGAGATGAGAGGCGACGAATGAGAAGAACAGTGACCCGACATAGGGTTGAGAAACATGGCTGGTGCGTTGGAGGCTTCTGCGGTAGAACTCTGCTGTGCGCGACACGCGCTTTGATGATCCAATCTCTCCAGAGTTTGCCTTCTGGCATCCTTCCATAAGCTGTCGTCGAATGGTTATGACGGCGTCATGTTCCGCTGTCGTCGGAGCTCGCTCGCGTCCTCTGGTCCGACCTTGTGAAGGGAATGCGATTCGTTCCCCCAGGAGTCGTGACAGGTGCTAGGACCTCCCCTGACCCGCCGGCGGGGATAGCTCTTGATCCAAATGGAGACTGCTTTGCGAGTTGACAGGACGCTTGGACCACAGTAAGGCTGGGCTCAAGTAACAGGGGGTGGGGGGGAAGTGAAAGGATATTAGGTATAATGAATGCGGACCAGGAGTCTTTGGCAGGGGTTGCAGATGAGTAAACCTTTGGCATTGTTGTTGGGGCTTGCTCTTCCCATGTCCCCACTCCACACCACCCCCCCTCCCCCCCCTTCTTTGAAAGTTCCAAGGGCTCCCCTGAAGCCGGATTGGCCGCCAAGCCATCATCGTCAACCGGTCGGGGTCAGATCCAGGCAAACGAGTGGAGAATATCCGTCGCTTTTCGGGCACCGGTCAGACCTGCCTGTTCGGTTTCAAATCTTCGGAAGCAACGCCAAAGATTGCCAATTGTGCACGGCTTCCGGAATGATGTCTGCCGTGAAGCCCAGAGTTGCCTGCCGCCATCGTCCGCATGGCGTTTGATAAGTTGTGACAAGCAAGCAAGCAAGTAAGTTAGCAGACAAGTAGACGGACAGCTTGCGAGTGGATGAGATGCTGACAAGCCCCATGCTTCGGTCTCAGGGGCCGTGAAGCCAATATGCGTGCTTCTGGCTTCTGGCTTCTGGCTTCTGCTATCCCTGTCGGTCACGCAAGTTTTGCATCCGGCCTCATGAGGGTTGCTCCCTCCATCTGGTTGATCCTTGGGCACGACGGGGGACAGGGTGTCGGCAGAAGGCATCT
>JASUDE010000431.1:0-10156 GCA_034509685.1 Colletotrichum cereale | reverse complement strand
CCCCCCCCCCCCCGCCCCCCCCCCCCCCCCCCCCCCCTGGCCACTTTGCCACTACTCCACTTGAATCGCTCTAGTCCGATCCATCAGCGTTGTATCTGATGGCCTCCGGGCGGCTGTCAAACTTGACAGATCCCCTATGTAAGCACAATTTGAGGGGGTGGAACCGGAGCCTTCGCCTGGGCTTGTCCGCCAAATACCCTGCCATGCAGACCAATGACTTCATAATGAGGCCAGATATCCCCGTCAGCCTGTCCTTCTAGACGCTATTAGTGGGGGTTTTAACAACTGCCGATACCTCTGTTTTCCTCCAATCCTCCTCCCCATCTGGGCGCGAGCTTGACTGGGTGCTGTGTGGCAGGCTCGGCAGCCTTGCGAAAGGATCAAGTCGAGTTTGGAATCTTTGTTCGCTCCTCCTTCCCCTCATTCGGAGAGCATCGCCCAAGCAGACCAGGAGACGGCGGGAGGGGAAACGAAAAGAGCAAGAAAAGAAAGGAGGACCCCCTCATGTTGTTACCCCTGACAGAGTCGCGAATGGCAGACTGGCAGTGGGTGATGACGAGATTGGGGTCGTGGGCTGTCCGCGACGCCAACAACGGATGTACTTGTTTTCCTCGTAGCGTAATTCTGGCCCGGCTGCCGTATTTTACTACGACACCAACGCCGACCGACCGTTGCTGTCACCCTGAAAGTTTTGCGCTTGACGTCCTGAGTAGGAAGCAGCTGCTGCACCAACTGACATTGCTGACCGCGCGTCGCTGTAGCAGCCGACTACGACTACGCGAGCGAGCGCATGCGTAGCTGGAACTACCCGTCTGGTGGGCCTCAGCACCTCCGTCTGATATGCCTGTGTTGCCTCCCTTCCAGGGCCCCAGATAAGCAAAAGGCCGGCACAGGTTGTTTCCAGCACGGCCGACCCAGGCGGCTGTGTTACTCAATAAGGAGCAGCTTGCGCAACGCGATACACGGGGCCGTGACCAGGGTCATCACCTCCCGAAAACCCGATCTGGGCGCTGCAGAGGGGAGAAGTACCGTCACGGCCTTCACTCACGACGTACAAGCAATGACAGCCGTCGTAAAGTATCCACTGGATTCCCAGGCCTATGGGATGGTTGGACAACATGGGTTGTCTTGATTGCATGTAGGTGATCCAAAGCGGGGCCAAGGCTCATTTGGAAGCTCGCAGTTCGTACGATAGATATTTGTCTACATATGAAAGCTCTTGTCAAGACCCTTGTAACCATGACTTGTTGTATGGCGACTCCCGGTTGTGCGGTGCCTTTGATACAGCTTGGGGAAAAAAGAAAAACAGGATTGAAAAAGGAAAACATCCTGCCATGCCAACAATCTTTCTGGCATTCTGTAGTAGTGTTGCAACCACACAACGTGCGCTGCTGAACTTGAGAGCTTGGTGGTTAGTCTTGTCCATCCATCGAGTCCATCGGCACCCAGTGGGCAGCAAAAAGAAAAGCGGGACTCATCTCCAGGGATCCGGCAGATCCGAAGTCTTTGACCACGAAACCCCTGGATCACCAAGATGAGGGGATATCGTGTCTGCTCATGGTGAGTCGACATCTTCTCGACGAGAACATATGCCTCGACGTCTCGTACATGAGCCACGGGATGTCGAGCAAGTTCCACAGCCAAACAAAAAGCGAGCTTGTCTGTGTCGGCCGTAGATGGTGTCAGAGTTTGTTACCTCTTGCGACGTGATCCTCTCTCCAAGGAGAGAGCTTACAAAAAGTCACTACGCCGTCTTCTGCGCCGACTCCTCGGGGTAGCTGGAAACGCATCCAGAGGTGCCACGAGGAAAGCAATGTCTGTGAGATGACAGAATGATTAGCACCCGCAACTATTAGGCTGTCGGCCAAACCCAGCCAACTGAGACCCGGTTTTGTGGCCAGAACACGCGGAACACCGCATAACAGCACAACCCAAGGCTGTAGTCAGAGTTCACCGGCCACTGGAATCACTTGTTCGACACGAGGGATGCCTGACAACGCAAATGGATATGCATGTGTAAGTCCGCCACGGGTCGAATGTTCCGCTGTGTTGCGCACAAAGTATGCGGACTCAATCCTTTCGTAGAATGAGGGCAAGCACGGACTCTGTGTAACAGAGACGAACTGCTGCCAGGCAATATATCACAACACGAGTCTGGGTGACACGCCGGCATGCTTGCTGTATGCTGCTACACACCCTCTCGTTGCACGGCCCGTCCGACCATTGGAGCGACCCTCGATGTAAGGAACCGTTGAGTCGGTTCTGGTAGAGGGCACTGCGTTGATTAGATGCCTTTTGGCAACAGTATCTCCGTCAACTAGAAGCCGGGGCAGTGCCCTCTTGGGAACCACAGAACGTATCGTCATATGTCGGGTGCCAGCGCGAAAGCAAGTGACAACACTCCCTCAAGTCGACCAGCGGCCCCTGGCCCCTGGGCAACTGACTCGAACTGAAGGGGCAGGTCGCCATGACTGTAACATGAGATGATAAGCCCTGAGGTGTGCGGCTCGTCCCAGATTATGACAGGCGATGGAGGGTCGCTGCTGTAAGATTTCTCGATATGGCTACTACGATTAACTAATGCGGTTCAGCTCGTCGGGAGATTGGGGAGGAGTTGAAGCGGAGGTTGGTCTACCCACGGCAATGTACTGGATACGGCACTGGGTCGGTCTCCAAACGATCAAATCCCCGGAATGGTCAGCCACACCCAGACAACCACCCTGGAGTTTGGCATGGTTATGATTGCAGAATTTCTCCCGCTGGAGGCACTTTTGTCCCTGCCGAGTTATGCCTGTAACATGTTGCACCGTTCTCCCGTCAATCCAGTTGACAAGTGAGTTGGGGTTCAAACGTCCGTCATTTCACTCGAGGCCGGTCGATATGTTTCGGTGGTAAATGACGAAGCCGGGTCCGAGTCGAATTGAAACGTGGAGCAAGAAAGACACAATTTGGGTCTCGCAGTAGAGGTATACCTAGCAGCAAGGAATCCCTGTAAAGATCCCGGTTGGCGGGCTCTGCCGTCTCATCAACGACTGTCGGTCCCTTGTCATCCCCTGGTCTTGACAGTGGAGGTCTACCTGAGTGGGAACGCCCACGACGGATAATCTTTTCTCGATACAGTCCTTTTTGCGAGTCTGGCCCTTGCTCATGCGGCCGAGTGGACCACCCAACGATCTGGCAGGATTAACAAGCCTGGCTTTTCGTCAAGGAAACGAGCCCCCGTTTCTTTTTCCCATACATGGCCGTGGAGATGTCAAACGTAAGCACGATGCCATGTGTTGGTACACGACGAACATGGTACTCAATCCCCGCCTCGGCGATCCTTCTTACGCCCCCCCTTCGGCATTGTCAGACCGGGCTTGCCGCCCAACAGATGGACACGGCTCATCAGTACGTATCGTTGGCGACTGAGCGAGAAAATGCCGGCGCAATGAATAGCCACGCCGCACGCCGGCATAGAACACGACCGCATTTGAGCTTCAATGCAAACAGATGAAGGGAGCCTGCAGCCAGTCGATCAAGTTTTTTGAAACATGCGGCGTTGAGGCGGACAGACTCTGACCATGCGATGTTTGGGTCCGTTCGGCCAGGCTAACTGTTGAAATGTCTATTTCGGTCGTCTCGACAGGGCGATATAAGCATCCTTGTGACATGCTCGGGGCTCAAAATCTAAGGTTTTTGCAGACAGCTGCACCTGACAGCAACCTGAAGCGTGGGGCGGCCGGCTACTCTAGGGCTGGCGGGCGCGGGATTGTGCGAACGCCTTCGGGAGCCATTCGCAGCCACACTTGTTGTGGTACAAGTACAGTGTATTTTTAGGGTCACATCGTTCAGCGATGCTGTCCCATGTCGGTTCCTTGTGTATGGCGGAGGTCAGACCAGAACGGTGTGGGTAGGTACAATGAGGCAGACTCCACGGCAGCCCCATGTGCCGTTTTGACCCCTTGAATGGCAAGCAGATGGGGTCGCGGTGAAGATGGTTCGGCCACCGCCCGCAGGACGATATTGAACTGCTGACCGGGGTACATGCGAAGCCGGCAATCATGATTCTATAGCGACTCTGGGCGCGGGAGGATGTGCAGGCGTCGAGCAAGATCAAGTTGCGAACAGCAGTCGGCTGTGATCGTGCATGCTGCTAGTGTCTGCAGTGCTGTGCCAAGCGGTTCAATTTGCGTTTAGGTGCGTCGGCGAGGCGAGCGAGCTGAGGGGATTCGGACGTGGCCCAAAGAAACAGCAGCAACTTCGCCGTGTAGTTTGCTCAACGATGGCAGCAGCCAATGGGAGGCCATGCTGACCGAGGCAAGCAGATACTGTACAGGACCCGCATCTCGGGCCTCCGACAGCCAGCAACGGAGCAAAGCCTTTGGCAAGATCGTCCTGCCCAGTACTATGTACACAGGTGGGTATGTGCTGCTGGCGCACAGGGCAGCGGGAATGCGCTGTGATAGGATGCGATGGATGACGATGATAGATGCTGGGATCGCCAGGTGGCTGACGCTCAGTGAAATTGATCGAGGCATTCCAAGAAACGAAGCGTGGCCAGATGACAAGAAATTTCATGATCTAGTTTAACACCTAGGGACAAAGATGTTCAGCTTCGGTGGTCAGATTGATGTTCCCCTGAGTAGTTAGGAGGGAGACGTCCGACGTCGTACCTGGAAGAGTCGGCGAGATTTTCTCGACAGGGCCCGGACGCCCAATGCCAGCCAATGTAGTCTCTTTTTTTGTGTCAACGCGCAGCCAGTAGCGTCCGATCTTGGGATACGGGATATTAGTGTAGATGGCCGGGAGGGTGATCCCCCAGGGATATGAGGAGGAGAGTTCTTCTAGTCCGCTTCGGCGCTCCAGAGAGGTGGGCTCATGGGGCCCTTCAACAAGTCTTGCCAGAACTCGAAACGGCACTGGGCAATCAATTCGCCCTGTGCGTGGACCGGAACGAAGCCGCGATTGAACGGTCAACGCTGGGAGGATGGGAGCAGTGTGTGCGCAAAACAGGCGCTGGCTCATTGGGTGCACCGTACAGACAGCCGGACAGAGCACTCGTCCATCTGTCAAGAGGTATCGTGGTACGTCCAACGTTCAAGGTTCAGCCACGTAGACGAGTGCGGCTGGCCCTGAATGAATGGGTGTAGCGGACGAGGGCAAGGGCGACGGCGTTGGCGTGGGATGATGCAGCATCGATGTGTGCAAGTGTGATCTAGATGCAGGTGGTGAGGCAGGGCTGCACGTCGTTGCCTCCTGGTTTGATCATATTTCACATCGGAAGGACACAGTCTGTCAGTCGTTGGCGGATGTTCGCAGCAATTGTCAAGTCCAGCTCTCTGGCACCGGTGAAGAGACGGGTGGGTGTGGGCGGGTCAGCAAATGAGACGCCTGGATCGGGAAAGAGCATGCCCGCCCCGCCTCGTGTCTTTGGCAGCGGGTTGTGGGCCAATTGGAGAAGGGAATGAGGAAGGGGTTTCTCCCGAAGGAGACGCCGCCAGCGCGCCAGCGGATAATTGGGTCCCAGTCTCGAGTACCGTAGGTATTCCAAAGGGTTGCGGTGGGTAGGCACACCGAGTATCCGTATATGTACAGGCATGTACGAATACAGGTGGGTGGTATGTACTGGTAGGGTAGGTAGTATGCAGTGTGCTGGTCGGTGCAGGGGCTACATGTGGCTCGTTCTGTACCTCGCATTCAGTGTGCGAATGCGACTTACGCCTTCCAATTTAATTGCTTTCGCTTGTAGCAATCGGTTCATCAATCCGATCCATTATCGAGATGGAAAGTGGGGCAGGCCACATCTGCCGCTATCCAACAGGTTCAAGGCCAAGGTCAAGGTCAAGCAAGGCCATGATTAAATGAGGGAGAAGGGGAAAGGGGAAGGGAATCAACGCTACACAGGAGGGAGGATTTGACACCTTCCAAGCACGCCGGTGCCGTCTCCGGTGCCTGGCACGGCAGTCTTGCCACGTTACCTTTTACAAGGCGTTTTCTGCAGGCTCGAGATGGAGATTGCACTTCTATTTCTCAGCAGGTAATCTCCCAGTAGAAACAAGCCATGGAGTGGAACCAGATGCCAGGTGACGTCCGGGGCGACGCCGTGCGACGACATGTGCGGTAAGCTCGTGAGATGGCTCCCCAAGACTAAAAGTAGTCACGTATCCCGTCCGAAGCCAGCTGTGTCAGGCTGCTGGGGGCGGCTGTCGTCTGCTTCCCTGGGTAGGTAGGCTGACGATCCGGTCCAGTCCAGTCCAACATAGCGTCCGTGGATTGGGAGTGGGAAATGGAAGACGGTACAGGATTGCAAGGAATTTTAGAAGGGCATGCTAGTGCCAACAGCCAGCCCGGTGGCTATTTGTGTCCCATCCGAGGGTCGGTGATTCCATTGTTTGCTCTAATTTCCTTTCTCACCCTTGTTGCGATTGGGAAAAGGGGAGGGGGGGACAAGAGGAAAGAGCAGGGAGGGAAAAAGAGGCTAGCTGAGGGAAACTGGCAGGTGTTAGTGAGACGGCAGGCGCAAGTGCTAGCACTTGGCGGTTGCAAGAGACACCTGGTGGCTCTTTCCCTCGACTTCCCTTTCGATCCAACCCGCGTATCCACTTTCCCTGGCCAAGCTTGCCAAGCTTGCTTTTGATGCAGAATGTAAAAGAAGGAAAAACCAGAGGTTGCTTATTGGACCCGGCTGAGGCCTAGTATCTAAAGGAAGGGGGGAGGGGTGGGCGGACTTTGTTCAACACTACCCACGTAGTAAGGTAGATAGGTGTTTTGTCACCAGTCAATCGCTCCTAGGTACCTAATTGGGTAGATACCTTGGGTACCTACCTAACTTGGATACCTAGCTTAGCTAGCTTGGCTTGTCATGATTACCTATCTGTACAGTCCAAGGCGATTCCGTTCATTATCCACATGTGCACTCTACTCTACCCAGTCCATCGTTCCGTATGCACACCTCGGACTTGTGCTTGCTTTCGCAGCGGGCGATGCAGATGCCATCTAATCATGACGCATCGGCACCTGCACGGCACCTAAGCGGCGCTGAGCTGCACTGGCTTGCTACCATGTTGCCAAACTACAGCGCCGATCTCCGCCAAGCTCGAGAGACGCTGCACGCGCCTGACCGGGCTCTGCCCACGACACCATCGTCACCACCCTTGGATCTCGGTCAAGTCGACATCGTCCACAGAAACAGCATATGTGCAGGCCGCCACAGGTTCCATGCTGACGGCAACGCCAACCACCCTTGCGCACAATGCCCTGCACAGTGCATCCCTGAGATCGATGCCCGGCAGCGGCAACGAGATCTGGGCAAGCAACCCGCAAACCCACCCATGCCGACAGGACTATCTTGTGCCCATTCCGGCCCTGCTTACAGTACCAACCGCAATGCATACTGCATTGTTTATAAACATCTTACAGCATCACATGCACACGCACCTCGCCAACAAGCAGTCCGTCCCAGGTGCATGCACACCTCATGGACCAGCGTTTTGCTAGGTTGCTCTTGGGCCGTACAGCAACTAACTGGTGGCTCGGACAAACCAATGATCGACTGCCTGTCGGGATCTTCTACCTAGCCAGATCCCGCGAGAAACGTGCCCATGTCGCTCGGAGCCTTGCGCATTTCGACTTGCTTACCTGCACGTTTGCTATCTACCCTTGGTCACTGCCAACCATGTAGGCACGGTGCGCTGTCACGCCAGCTGGACTTCCCTGCGGCGGCGAGGAGCTACGAATGGGGCCTAATGTTTGTGCAACTATACGCCACGACATCTCAACCGACAAGACCAAACCCGTTGGCTCGTAGCGTGCACTTCTTGTATTTTTTGCCAGCCCTTGGACACAAACTGGTGACCTGTAGCATGGGCCGCTCTGCGCTGGAAGAGGCCGTTGACTCGCCGGAGACATCAGTACCTGCAGTGGACGCGATGCTTGCCTAGCGCCAAAGTAGCGGGGGGAGATCGTCGTCCCGCCCGTTCCCCAGCTGCAGAGCAGAGCGAACAACAGCTGCAAAGCCTAGCAACGGGTTAAACCCCGCGTGGGGGGGTGGGGGGGGGGGGGGGGGGGCGACTTGCCCAGAGTTCTCAGCTGTAACAGAATCCGCTTCGCACTGGACTCTCTATCTCACCTTGGGTAGGTAGGTACCAAACAAAACGGCCAGCCGGAGCACCCGTCTGGGATGCCATCAGCCACCCATAGCACGCCAGGACCAGATAACGACCCAAATCCATCTCCTTCGCCAACTGAGCCAGTCGGAGAGCGGCTCACTCGAGAAGCAGTTGAAACTGGCGACCCAAAACAAGGGCACTAGCGACGTGCAGACAGAAGCAGGCCAGAGGGCGGACAGCATGTTTGGCATGGCACGTCCCAAATGACATTCGACAGCGCGCAGCTGCAACGTCTCCAACCACGAATAGGCCCCTTCACCTCACATCTCATACGTCAAGCTCACCATACCACTGTGGCCCCTGTGGCCCCATCAGTCAGCACCCGGGCTTCCGTCTCTCCTTGCCCTCTCCTTCTTTGTGTGATGAGCACCCCGTTCCGACGGAAACCCAACTCAACTCTTGAGGCGCAGCAACTTGAGGCGACACCTGACAAGGAGCTGGTTATGACATTTCCTGAGGAGCCAATCGCAATCTGGACTCACTTGACAACCTGAACGATCCCATCTCTGGTTCCGATCAACCTCAGATCAACTATACTGTAGCAGCCCTGAGCGGCCAATCGCAATTCTTGTTTACCTAGATCTCTTGACGAACCCTTTTAGCCCTTGGAGCTGTCATGCACCCGACTTGAGCTGTTTCTAGGACCTGTCAAAGGGATTACGAGCAGAAGATGTGGGACCCCGGACAGTACCGCCGCAAGGATCTCGCCACGGCCGCCAGGGCAAAACATCGATGCTACTCGGAGCATGCCACTTCCTTCCAGCCACAGGCCCAATCAATTGCGGTGCCCGACTGGGGACCGGGGGCCACCAGATCACCGCGGTAGATCTGCGTTTTTGACAGCTCTCCCTCAAGCGGCCGGCTCCGGCTCCGGAAGTGAGGTTGAGGCTCGACCTAAGAGGCGCGCCAGTGAGCCAGGGTGGCTTGCTTCCGCCTCCCAAAATAAGCACGTCTACCAGAAACCGAAACGGTGGTCGTGGGCCTTGGCCCAAAGGCACCTTAGTGCACTTTTATCGCTGACTCGGCGAGTTTTTACGGCCTCGAGTGATGCTCGAGGACGCAATGGCTGTTGTTGAACCATGGTTGCGTCGACTTGGGAGCTGACGAAAAGAGACTTTTGGGCCTGCATGACACCGGGCACCTCGATGCTTTGCGGTCGGAGGGGAAGGACGAGGGACAGAGGTTACATATGTCAAAGTTTGATCGGCACCAATCGCAGAGCAGCAACTTTGCTCGACTGGGTGCTTCGTTTGAAGCATGGCCTGCAAACACTTCCCGAAGAGGCAAACGTCAGAAGGATCCAATGACCAGACGTGGCCCATGATGGGGAGCCGCATCGCAATGCATCGTACACATGTTCCAAAACACTTGGACGAAGGGAAAACATCCAATGATGACTGCCGTTTCACTCTGCACCGGTCGTCCCTGGGTCAAGGTGTCACAATTCGTTGACAAGCACCGCCTCCTCCGCCAAACGTTGTGGTCGAAATCATCGGAGCCGCCCAGGAAGCTCAGCGACTGGTTGAACCCAAGAACACCCAGGCACGCCCACAAGGATCGTTTGGGAGATGTTACAGACGTCAACTGTGACCCGCCGACTGACGGGTGGCTTGAAGGTCCAAGGGAGCAGCGAACGGGCAACAACGACAATAACAATGACAACAATGAAAACAACAGCAACAATAACAAAAACAGGGATAACAATAGCAAGGGCAACAGCGGAAATACGACAAGTTGAAGCAACTGAAAGCAAAAATTCGGGGCGGGCGTTTGAGTCGAGTCCCCTGGCCTCTTAGTCATTGCCAGAACAGACTGGCGCGGCTATGTCGAATACTGGAGCCTGTGACGCTCGCGGACCTTATTCAGGGCTGGCACACCGGTACTTGGATAGCGTTAGATTATCGGGCTGAAGGGGGGGGGTGGGTGTGTGTCGGTGGCGGATGGGATAGCCGCTCTAGCGCACAACCACAACACAACTCGACTGCTTGCTTTGCGTGCCTCTCTTC
>JASUDE010000430.1:0-40795 GCA_034509685.1 Colletotrichum cereale | reverse complement strand
AGTTGGAGGGTATCTAGAAAATAGGGTGGCTGGGCGCGATTTTCGGGTGACCGAAATGCAGGGGTGACCGAAAAGTGGGTGCTTTGACTTACCTCTCAAGGCTCTGGGGCAAAACCTGGACCAGCTTGGGATTGCTGACTATCATATGGATCGCTGTAACAGAGCGGGGCGCATGGCAGACGGTTCTCGTCAAGGACGCCCCCTTCTCGAGAAGCCAGGCTACGATTGTGTACCGTTTCTTTTCAATAGCTTGGACAAGAGGCGAGCAGCCGCCTCAACTGTTCAGAGGGACTTCGAGGTCGCAGCCACTGGCAATTAAATCTTGACAACGGCTCAAATTGTTGCCGAGGATGGCCTCTTCGAAGGCTGTAGAAAAAGCTTTTCGACGCTCTCGTTTCGAAAAAGTGTTGTGTTTGCGGGCGTCCAAAGTAGGCTGATCAGGATCTAATTCAGATAAGTCAAGTAACCCACTTCTGGGCCACCCCCACATCTAGGCCACCTCAAAATGATGCCATTACAACCACCACTATCCTTTTTAATTAACTATTGACTAGGTATAGTTACTACCACTATTATACTTTCTGCTTTACTAGGGTAATTAGAGGCGCTAAATTTATCTATATTAATTATAAGATTACTAGCCTTAATTTATAACTATTATATGTTACTAATTATAGTAAACTTTTTATTTAGGTCTAGTTAAACAGCCTTCCTCTTCCTTATAGTAGTGTTATTAACTCTAGCCTAGAGAAGCTTTATTTAGTACTAGGTAGTAGCTAGCTTTATAAACTACTTTTAGAAGCCTTTTTTTACTTTTCTAAAAAGCTAGCGTTATATAGTAATATTTTATTTTAGTTAGCTAAATAGGTATAGTTAATCCCTAAGCTTCTTTACCTTCCTTAGTGTAGACTACTTTATAGTAGATAAAGTAGATACTTATCTCTTTATACCCTAGGTATTATAGATCCTATAAGTATCTCTAGTAACCTTATTAAGTAGTATTAATAGTATTATTAATAATAATAATACTTTAGGTAGTAGTAAGGAGCTTATAAGGGGCTTTATAATAGTAATAGGCTATAACTTAGTGTATTTCTAGCTACTTTTTATATTACTAGTAGTTAGCCTAGCTAGGTATACTTTTTAGTAATAAGATATAAAGTTCCTCTTACTAATAATAGTAGAATTATTTTACTATATAAGGTATTTAAGCTCCTTATAATAGGTAGACTTAATTAGGCTAAAAACTAACTAATTAAGTAGCTAGAGGATATAAGAGGTATATAAAAGTAAAAATAATAAATAGATATTATTTATATAGTACTATTATATAAACTCTATTATTATATAGCTTCTATACCTATTTAAAATAAGTAGTTTAGTATACTTTAGTTAAGAAGGCTTAGTCTAAAGAAGAAAGACTTTTTTTAGCTACTTAATAGTAGTTTTATCTATAGTCTACCTATTCTTTATTACTATAAACTTCTATCTATTATATAGGCGAAAATCTAAAAGAAACTACTACTACTAGACTATTTTACTTTTATATATAACTAGTAAATAAAATACTTTACTTTTAGTAGATATACACTTAATAATAAATACTTAGGCTTATAATTTAGGCTGCTTTTTCTTTATAAACTTTATTTTTACTCTACCTAGTATTAGCCTATTATCTCTTTTACTCTTAAGGATACTAGTTTTATCTATATTATATCTATTAGATAGTTAAATAGTTATAATATAAAGTATTATAAGATATTTTAATTAGTCTTTAATAACTTTAGTAGATACCTTATTAATGCGTTTAGAATTAATAGAATAACTTCTTTAGACCTTAATAGATAGATTTCTTTATATAAAGGTATTTACCTATTACCTACCTAAAGGTTAGGTATTACCTATAGTATAGAGGATACACTAGGTAAATTCCTTTAGTTATTAATAGGTTAGTAGAAGCCTAAGATCTACTTAGATTTACACCTAGCTAGCTAGCTTAGCCTCCTAGCTTATAGAAAGCCTCTAGAGGTTAATAAATATAGTATTTCTACTTTATATACCCTTAAGGTAATTCTAAAGTATTAACTATAGTATACCTTATTTTAAATATACCTTTTAGGCAGACTAGCTATTAGTAATAGCCTTAATTACCTAATTAATCTTATATTTAGTATATTAGCTTATTAGGTAATAAAGAAGGTATACTAAAAAGATAAAGTAATTTAGATAAAAATAGAAAATGTTGTGATAGTTAGAAGTTAGAGGATGTGATGATAATGGGGTGGCTGGGAGGCATTTTTGGGTGGCCCACATGTGGGGGTGGCCTAGAAGTGGGTTACTTGACTTAATTCCAAGAATTTGATGAGCTGTTCATCATTGAATTGAGGCGCATAGAAGCTGGGGCGCATTCCCGCGGAGTCCAGGGACGATTTGCACTCGGCCTCCACAAGAGCTCTTGCAACTTCAAGCCTTTTGCATCTTGCCGCAAGGTGCAGTGGTGAACACCCGCCCGCAGCTCGTGCGTTGACATCGCATCCTCGATCACACAGAAATTTGACGGCACGTGTTTAACCTCTCATCACGGCGAAATATAAAGGCGTGTAGTTGTTGCCGGACACTGTATCAATGTTACTGATGAGATCACGGTCGATATAGAAAGCCATTATGTCGATGTATCCAAATGCAGCGCCGATGTGAAGTGCGTTGATTTCTGTTGCACGGAATTGTTCCTCGCCCAGCGAAATATTCGCCCGGCAAGTTCTATCCCAGCTGAGCGTACCGTTTCCCGCGCAAAAGGTGTACAGTTCGTGAAGGAAGAGACCTGAATTAGCCCAAGCAGCAGCCAGCGCCGCATCAAACCCGTAGTCGCATGCTAGACCTGGGTCTGCTCCTGCTTTTAACAGGGCAATAGCATGTTCGACCCGTCCATTGTCTAAATAATAAACCAAAGCAGGCGTACTATACTCATCTTCGCCAACGATGCACGCGTTGGGGTCTGCCCCTCGTTGAACAAGCTCGGCAACAAGCCATGCTGAATGCGGAGATTGAAGCCGCTGAAGCAATGCTAGTTTATCGAAAGGGCTCGTTTCGTTCCAACGAGTCTTATCTGCATGGTTGAAAACGAGACAAGACATCTCCTTCACTCCATCTTGCTTTGGGGGGGTTTGGCACAAACTTTCCAGTATAGACAGGCCACCAACTCGTTGGTGCACGCTGACGCCTTTTTCCAGAATTAACTTTCCGAGTTTCAAGTCGCAAGATTGAACGGCTGCCTTCAGCAGACGAATGAGTTGCGGGGACCTCTCAATATCAGACCAGTAATGCGTTTGGTCGACAATCAGATAGATCAGCTCGCTTGATATGGGCGCGATATCAGACAAGTTGACGGTGGTGCTGCGCGAGAAGACTTCCAAGAATGGGACGATGCCGGACTGGCTGGTCGATGACTCGTAGGCACGCAGGTATCCAAGGCGTGACAAACTCTGGCCTACTGATTTTGCTTCTTCTATTGGGTAGCGTGTGCGGGTTGATGAAGGACCGCTGAGCTGAACCAAACTCTGCAAGAAGCGTTGCCAAACGTTCCCCTGCGCAACGGCTGTCATGGGAGGTGTAGAGGCGGACAATTCCTCCACGACGGCCAGGTCGGCTCCCGTCGACCCACCAGCTTCAAAACACTGTCCCAAATACAACCCCAATGTCGTCTCGCCTTGAAGTTCGTCTTGATTGCTGCAAGCCTCGGGGTAGATGGATTTCAGGCGTCGGACGAAGTCCAATGTAGCGTGGCGGCTCAAATGGTGCAAAGGGCTGTCGCCACGCGCAAATGTAGTGTTATCAACGAGGTTTGAATGAAGCAGGGTTTCGAAAACTTCGGTTGCGGTGGCGCGCACCGCAAGCACGAGTATATGTGTTGGGCTGCGAACCATCTCTGGGCTGAGAGAGACGTTTTCCGCAAGGATGGAGGCAGACTCTTCCATCTTTTCCTGGAGAGATTTTGAGAGCGGCGTATATCCGTCGTCGTTTACGGCTTCCATGGCCTTGGTAATGTCGTCCGCGAAGTGCTCCAAAAGAACTTTCAGTCCCTGTGGCCAAGCAGTGTTCACATGCAGAGCGTTGCGGCCATTTGAGTCCCGCGACGAGCAAGTCGCACCGTTGTCCTTAAGCATCTTGACCACCTCATGGAAAGCTTCGATCTCGTCCCATCCGTCCTTCTTCCAACCGTCGTAATCGTACCAACGGGATTTCCACCTCATGTGGATTGGCTGCTCGCCCGCTTGATTTGTCTTCGAAACGTCGCATCCGGCGACCAGCAGCATCTTGATGATTTTAGGTTTCGCACCCGCTCTTATTGCCAGATGCAAAAGGGTGTCGCCATCCTCACCTAAACAATTTGAAGCCGTGAAGCGAGGGTCGCTTAGAACTCTCCGCAGTACGGGGAGATTCGCCGCCTCGACTGCTGTAATACTTTGCCATCCCAGCTCTTCTTCAGTCAGATAGATTCTGGTATCAATCGTTGTAGGATTATGGGTAAAGTCCAGGTCGAGGGATATGGCCTCATTCCACACCAGATGTAGTGGACTGAAATGAGGATGAGTGACGATTGACGCAGCGTCGTCTTCGACATCGCCGCCTTTGAATATTTTTAGTTGTTCTGCAATCTCAATTGCCCAGGAAGCGAAGCAACCCGTCTTACTCGGATGAAAAAGAGACTTGGCCAGTTCAACAACCCGTGCATCTCCCCATTCTCCTCTGGCGTACACAGGCCACCGTCCGGCAGCGTGCTGATACGCTTTGCGTGTTGAAATCGGGCTGTTTTTAGCCACAGTTTCACGTCTACTCTCGGTGTCTTCATCGCAGTCAGAGAAGATGTCCACACGGTCGAAATTCTTGAGTTGGATGAACTTGAGACACTCAATGGCCAACAGCGAATACGCGCGTGATTGTGAGACTCGAAAAATTTCCAAATCCGAATTGGGCAGTGAATCCTTTTCGAGAAACTCCTGGACCGAAAAGTGGGAGAACTCAAAGTACTGTCCGTCGTTCGACTTGCGGACAAAACTCCTGCAGCACCTTGTGATGGCTTCCTCGCGTATGACTGCTCCCTGATCCAGAAACGCCCCTTTTTCAGGCACTGAAAGTATTTGCCTCAATTCGTGGATCGTGAGCTTAGGAGAAGCATATGCTATGCTGTTCAGGGCCAATTCAATGAGTTTGGCCTTGGTTCTGGGAATGCGTTCAAGGATGCGAACATAGGTTTCGTCCAGGGTCGGGGGAAGGGTTTTGAGTGCATCACGGCACTCTTGATCTGAGCCGCAATCTCCCAGATGGTCCAGTTGACAAGCCACCCATCTGAACCTGCATGTCAAGTGTCGGCAGAGTAGTTATGTTTGCAAGGGCTATCATATTCACTTACATTCCCTTCGCGCCATCAACGAGCCTGTGAAGTATTTCACCTTTTAGCTCAGCGTTATCGATGTGTAACTTGCGATTGCGAATCCTCTCTTCAATCTCTGATGTGACGTACTCCGTTATGTCTTCCTTGTTGGCGGCAATCTCCAAGGGGACAAAGTCTACCTCTAAACCGTCTCGAATATGATCCTCATCTCGACTCAGAAGAGCCATGGAGACGTTGTCAGTCTCCTCGGATATGTCTGAGAGCCTCTCAGTCACGTCGTCGGTGAGATTCCCACACTCATCGAGACCATCGATGACCAGATACACGTGGTCGTATAACTTGGTCATGTTCTTCAGGACCCGCTCCAGTGATATGGCGCTGGCAACTCGAGGTAAACCATTTGACGGATGCAGCTCCTTGTAGAAGGTTTCCAGCATATCATACGCTGTTTCCTTTTGGATAGCAAGTTGATAGACCAGAGCTCCAAGGATGGTTTCAGGCTTGTGAGTATCACTATCCTTGTAGTCGCAGAAGAAGAACGCCGAGGGGGTCGTTTCCGTACTCTTCTCCAGCGCCGCCTCAATGATTGACGCAGCCAGAACCGTCTTTCCGGCCCCCGGAATGCCCTTCAGCCAGAGACTTGAGCCGGGTGTAGATAGCCAATGCTGAAACTCGGGAAGCCGTGTGAGCCAGAGACCGGTCCTCGGATGCCGCAGGCGACGACTTGTCTCGTAGTTCTGCTGAGGGTTGTATTTCAAGAAAAAGTCGAGAACGGTCTTGCGCCCCGAGTCTTGATGAATCCGACTGACGATTTCCCGAGTTTCCTTGACCACAATGTGTGTTTCCGCCTCTTGCGCCAAGAGTCGGAGCATAGCGTCCATCGTGTTAGCAGACAGAGCCAGATTGATGTTCTGCTTGTGCTTCAACAGTTCTTCCAGCCATTCCTTGATACGGTCTTTCTTAAACGGCCACCTCAACTTGTCCTTGATTGAGTCTTTATCCATCTTGCTTAGTTTCTTGTTGATATCCGCGAGGGTTTTATTGCATGCCTCGATGTGATGCGTGCGCAGGTTACTGTCAAACAATTCGTCCTCCAAAGCCCTGGCCAGTCTGGAAAGACTGTTCAGGACGCCGCCGAGAAGATTGATCTCCTTTGCGAGATTCCGAATCTCTTCCTCCGCATCCTTCACCGATCTCCCGTATTTGACCAGACGATCGAAGATAATGTCGGCGAGGGTGACGAGCCCTGCGATGCTTGCGGCGATTGACAAGGGGTCTGACATGATTGGAGGCAGACGGTCGCCTTGGAGACGGACGCTGATTGCGATGCCAGTATGAAGTTTTCGCAGGAAGCGGCCGCTCTAGTGGTTTGTGTCCGCAGCCCCTTTGCAGCAAAATGCATTAAGAACGATGGGAGGGAACCGGCGGACTACCCCAATTTTACGAGACTGCTTAAGATGGTTGTGACTTTGGTTGCAAGGTTGCAAGGGACTCTGCAGATGTATGCGTCCCAAACGCACAGGCGAGGCAGAATCCACCAGGAGACAGGTGGCGGAGGGTGTGAAGCTCAGCCTGCATCATCAAGTAGCACCCGCATATCAGGCTATCCAGTCACATCTATCAGTCGTCGGGTTGACTTACCAACTGCGAAGGGCATTGGGATACCCGAGATGCATGTTATTCCCTCCTGCCTTGGATGGGCGTCATGCATACTGACTCTTATGCAGCACGATAATGCTACACGATGCAGGTAAGATGCCTCGGGGCGACGTGGCTTCGTCGTCGCTGTCAGGGGGCTTGGCCAACGAGTGAGCACAATTGAAAGACACTGGTCGATGGTTCCTATCTGCTTGCCTCACACTAGCGTAAGCAGAGCCTGATGCAATCTGTCTCGCTGCTCCGATAGCGTGGATGAATCCGATGAAGTTACAATCTATTGCAGATGCACCACACCCGGGCTTTTCGACCGTTTCTCCCTCTCTGTCATAGTTGGTCTGGTGATCTCGATCCAGTCTTCAGGTCTCATGTTATCCTTCCACTCCAGACACGTTGCTCCTATGTCACACAGGGCATGCATGCAGCTAGACATCCAACCAAACGCCAGAAGAATACCTCCCAAGCTCATTTGGAATGCAGCCACTTCGGACACCGGATTGAGGAAACGCGGCACATCATGCCCAAACCTCCCCAGAAACAGCCCATCCACAGCTTCGCCCAGCCTCTTGAACAGACCGGGCCCAGCGCTGCTGCCGTAAAACTGCCTCGATTTAAACCCCGCGAAAGTTTTACCAGCCTGCGGAGGGTGCGGTTGCATTTGCCCTTGAGTTGCACGACGGTCTAATTATTCTTCGAGTTGGGGTGGGGTAGGGGTCTATGGAGCACCAAACCAGAGGCATGTGCGCAGCATATGAATGCATGCGACAGCAGCATCGCCATTAGCGCGAGCCCATTCTGCGTTGCTGCGGAATTAGGCTTCCAGGAAGCCCTGTAACGGTCTAAGGCAAGTATTTATGCAACTAGCTAGGGCGACTACTACGAGTATCCCCAGATAAGCATTCAAAGGGAAAATAATTAATCTTCGCATGAGCGCTGCTCTGATTGGGGCCGTACTGCACTAGCCATCAGGTTATTGGCATTGGGGTTCTGTGGTGGGCCTGACTAGGGGTAGCTTATGGCCGCGATGTCAGCAAGGCTTTATACACGCCCAGCCCGTTACAGGCCTGAAAGAAAACATTAATAACAGAAAGAACGAAATTTTCAAAACCCCGAAATGATGCAGAACGTAGAAAAGACTTTTCCTCTTTAAATGACGCGTAGGTTCCCGTCGGATATTTGCCCAGCACTGCGGACTGCAGAATAGCTAAAGCCAAGAGACACCATTGCATTGTACCTTTTACAGCGTACTATCTTAAGATGTAATAAAGTCTTTCCTAAACTTAATTCTTTGTGCTATATACTTCCTTAGCTTAAAGCACCTCGACAATAATAAAGTAGAGACAAACAGCCATGATATACTTGAGCCTGAATTCTGTGTTTATGCATCCTCTTATCTTGTGCCGGAAAAGCTGAAGGAGTTTGTCGTTATAACACACTATGATAGCCTGGTTGTCTAGCTTAAGGTGCTTGATTAGCCGGTACCGCAAAGAGCTTTTAAGATGTGTTTATTTTGCTAAGGGATCTTTAACTTTTATTTCTACTTATAAAAAGAACTACAGTGTTTAACCTTAAGCTAACCTTTACCTACAAGGTAGAAAAACAAATTGATTTATATAAATAGATGTCTATACGTCTCTATAGATTAGGCATTTTCAACTCTAGATAAGTGGCATCTTAGCGGTCTTTAGTAGCAGCGTTAAGCATAGGAGGACAAGGAGATACTAAATTAATCCTAGCTTTATAGAGAGGTTACTTACTATGTTCTTTAGGCTGGAAGACCTTTAAGAAGGTGCTAGCTTTTGAAGGGAATACGCTTTAGAGCGTATAAGACATTTCAACGCGGGTTTAAAACATTATCAAATATTCAATATGGGTTAGGTTTTGTAACACAATGTTAGATAAAGCCCTAAGCTACATATACTATCATTCTGGCCCTGAAATCTCTTATTGGGTACTATATCCGCTGATCGTGCGGATTAGATCTAGACGGTGTGTGGCTTGATAGCCTTGACTCCCTCTAGATCCTTGACGATCTGCTCGGCAGCGGCCAGCGCGAAGCACCCAGCCGTGAGCGTTGGGTTGCAGGCATTCTGCGTAGGAATAACACCGCATCCACCAAGCACGAGATTTTCCTGGCCCCAGACACGGCCAACTGAGTCCACAACGCTATCTTCCTGAGACTCTCCAGCCCTGTAGGTGCCGCAAATGTGAAGGGCGGAGCCGGCTGGAAGGTACTTCGGCTCGGCTCCGGGGAGGAAGCCACCGAGGCAGCGGGCGACGTCAACCATGCTAGAAAAGGAGTTTGTTAGCATTGCGATGTGATGGATGTCGAACTGGGAACTTACTCAGTAATCATTCTGCGGGAACGGTCGGCATCATCTTGGTCAATCTTGAAATGGAAAGTGGGCTGGCAGAGGTATTCGCCATTAGTAATTGTATCAGAACCATAGAAAAGAACTCACCTGAGGCATTCCAAAGCCGTCCTTGATCTCCGTGGAAAATTCAACGCGATTGTCTTTGTTAGGTTTGGTATACCCGAACCATCGGAGATCAACAATCACGCGCTGGTCAACCCCGGCCGGAACCTGACCGTAACCGAAGGCATCACGATGAATCTGGGTGTGCCAAGGGTACTCCTTAGTGAGAGGGAAGTAGCATTGTGGGTCAGGGTCGTTGTAGGGGAAAGGCAGAGGATCGTTGGGAAACTTTTCCTTGTGTTCTTGGACACGCTTTTTCTCCTCGGCGTCCAGCTCATACGTATTATCCTTGATCGCATCAATGTGCTTGCGATCAAGGACAATTTGGCAAAAGGACATGGGCTGCTCCGTCAGATAGCGACCCTGTGTCAAAGCATCGTCAGTTGCCATACAATCCTCGACAATATTCCGCTGTGAAAAGTGGCAATACAACTTACTAAGGCGGGGAGACTCTCCTTAAGTTTGCCGGAATTCCAGAGAATCCCAGGAGTCAAGACAGCGCCAGCACATACGACAAACTTGTTCGCCTTAATCATGTACTTCTCATTGTTGATGAGATCCTCGACCTGCACAAGTCTGACCTGATTAGAGTCATCAAGCTCAAACCTGACGCACTGGGTGTTAGGGAGCAGCTTGAAGTTCTCAGCGTCAGCAACGTCGCCGAGAATCGTCGCTGTACAAGCCCACTCGGTAAAGTCCTTATTCTTCTCTCTGCGCTTGCCGCACAGAGGCATGGAGGCAGTCTTGCGATTATCCTTCTCGAAGGCCTTATCCAAAATCGACTTGACAAGCTTCTGTCGGATTGAGTCGTCGAAGATCTTAGGGTTAGTCCAGAACAGCTTTTCGGCCTCATTGTACAGCTGATCCCATTCCTCATCGTTAAAGAGGGTCGATCTTTCAATCGTCTTGTCCTCCCGAGGAGTGCAGCAAGTCCAGTGAGATCCCATACCACCGACAACACGCGTAGCAGCAGCGGCGGGGAGATTTTCGTGCGGCTTCTGATTGGGGTTCTGGCCGTTTAGGACGAAGTTTTGTTGGCATGGTCTGTTATATAGTAAGCATAGCTAACCAAGCTTGTCATAAGAACCAACACTGGAACTCACTCGGGGACCCAGGCTGAGGGCTCGAGGCCAGCATCAGCGTTGCTGGTCGGTACGGAGAGAAGTTGCAGTTCACCCTCAAAAGGTCATTAGGCAAGATTCAATATGGCAAAGACAGGCAGTTCTTACCTTGACAACACTACAGGATATAAGCGGATGTCTGATCGTTAATGATCTGCCAAATAGTT
This sequence comes from Colletotrichum cereale, assembly GCA_034509685.1. NCBI lineage: Eukaryota > Fungi > Ascomycota > Sordariomycetes > Glomerellales > Glomerellaceae > Colletotrichum > Colletotrichum cereale. The sequence goes on along the minus strand of JASUDE010000430.1, from coordinate 29,982 downwards.
CGAAAAGGCTTACTTGGTGAAAAGGCTGATGTCCTTCTGAACCGCGATACCATTCTTCTTGTGGTCACCAATCCGTTTGGTCTCTCTGAATGATATGTTAGTCGTAGAAAGCGGCTTTGTGCCAATCAGAAAGCTCACTGTTCTCCAACATCAATCATCACGACATTTCTTCCAGATTCCACGAGTTTGCGAGCGAAGACGGCCCCAATAGGACCGGAGCCCACAATGAGGACATCGACCTCTTCGAGGTGCTCTCTAGGTGGCATAGAACCCATGTTGACAGGAGTTGAAATGTAGGTGAGAGAGTATAGTGTAGAGTGATGAAGATCAATAATTAAGACGTGTGTGAGAACGAAAAGATGAGAAAAATTCGGTTCTCACCATCGGCAAACGGTCTCCAGCTTTATGTATGAAACCTTCGCTCGATTCCGCGTCAGCTGACAGCCCGTTGTATTAAGTCTCAATGGTCTCCTCAAGGAGACTGTGCTTGAGTAACTTTCAGAGACTCCTCATTTCGGCCTTGCAAACAGGGTGTTTTTGACGATAAAAGCCTGTTATTGGAAGATGTTAGAATGTGTGGAAGGGACTGAGACAATCCATGAGTTTGCTGTCTCGTGAAAAAGTCAAGTCACCCGTTGCCTCCGGTGACGGTAAACCAGTGCTATCCGAACTTTTCCCTGACATGACCCCAGCTTATGACGCTTTCAGAAATCCTCGAGAATTGTCTCACAAAGATGAGAATGTAAAGGTTAGCTGTGTTTATGTATTCAATGAGGGGTCTCAGTTCAAATATGTTCCGCATTACCGATCAACGAAATGTCACCAGCTGATGATAAAAGTGTTCAGCAACCGCCTGGAACGGACCCATCGTCCTACTTTAGCATGAGCTCCAGATACTCCCAAGAGTTCCATTGTGAGTAGACCATTTGTCCCGGCGCACCTCACCATAATGCGCCTCGCATAGTAATCAAGACTAGTTTTAAGTGGCTATGTACATTGAAACTCCCGTCGACTAACACGTCAAGGAGTTAACCATGGGCGCCCACATTCCTCAAGTGGTTCAGCCCCAATACCAGCAAACCATATTGCATGTAGGAAGTTTCCTGGTCCTACTAGTGGAAATGACGACCTTCGCTGTAACAGACAGGTGCGGCACACAGCCAGCCACTTTCAACGCTAGTGAAACTGGTGTCTGAAACTTTCACAAGGACAGGTGTGATGTCTCATCCGACGTGTCATTCCATCTATATATCAAAACAAGATGTGCACTAGCACAGCGTCTTATTACATTCAACGACTGGCGACACAGGCCAATGATCCGATGCTGACTCGCCACAAACATACATAATGGTCCAAGAGTCCACTCTCCGATACGTAGATTATGTCGCTACTAGTTCATGGAAAGCATCGATATAAGTTGGAACATGAAACCAAGACCTATTCATTTGCTGCTTTAGCTAAGTAAATCATGTGTGGACACAAATTAGCAAGCAATCCCTTCCAAAATCAAGAGGTGATGCCGTGTCAACACAATCTTCTTCCTCTGTATCTATAAGAATGCGATCTAAGCACACAACCCCGAGCTGATCAGCAAATCTCATTACATGTACTTGAGTGAGGTCGACATTGGCTTTTGACGAACGGTGATTAGAATCAGATAGCGGCTTACTAGCTCATATGGCTATTCAAGTTCAACGTACTGCTCTAAACCTCACCCTGTTACCCTATATAATCCTAGACTTACCCTAATAGAACTGAGAATGTAGGAGAGCTACTTTGGAGGATAATGTGGAGGGTTAGTAGGGATAAGTCTCATAACGCTCATGGATTAGTAATGCGCAGCACTCCAATGGTCCTAGATCGGCGCTTAGTGGCGGGCTGGACCGAGGGCACTAGAATATTTCCAGTCTCACCGCTACTTACCTCACGTTTTTGATAGTGTAATTTATATAATTAGTGTACTAAAGTTTGGGGCTGCTTTGATGTCTTAGACTGGGGCTTAGTGGCGGGTTGAAGGGGGGACATTTCAGTGTTTTCAATCTTACTGCCACCCACCTCACGTTTTCGGCTTTGTAGCTTATCCTATCTGAGTACAAATGGTTAGTGGGTTTCAGCTCATTAGGTGTAGAATGAGCTGCTCCGGATATGCTCCCTGTTCCGTCGTCATATCGCCTAAGGAACTGTGCGAAATAGAGGGTACCGCCCATCAAACCATCAAATATCCATGTGATCCATCGTGAGGGTAGACCACAGCGTATTATCATAGGTTAAACAATGTAGAGATATGTTATAAATTGATCCGGCCTCATAGTTGTGCTATTGGCAGGCGTGGTACATAAACGTATTTTAACGACGGCTAAGCATGCACATTGGGATCTTCGAGAGCGACGGAAGCGGAAGAAGTACCTCTCTAGGTATTAAATTCATTCGCCCCTCAGATGCTAGAATCTCTCTGAGACAAAGGCCGCTCTGACTGCGTACTTCCAAATCTTCTAGGCTACTTCAAACGCTTCTTAGAATGCGAAATATGATCTGCCCTTTAGTATCTCTTAATGTATTAGAGTTGTGCAGTACGTCCATAAGTGATTACGTGCCTAGAACGAATACCAGAACTAGTGTAGACAACCAGGAGTAATAAGTGAATTCAACTACTGCCGAGTTACACGTTTTACTAGAGGCTTCAACCTCGACGGGGTTTATTTAATTAATCTAGGTCCACTCATATCACAACATGACGGTCTCAAGACCTTGTATTTGCGTCTCAGCCTTTTGATTAGAACCTTTATGATATGTTCAAACCTTGTGGTTACAACAAGTTGTCCTATGCGAGCTTTGGATGATGACACCGCTGAGTTGTCTTTTGCTAGCTCTAGAAGATGATACCGCTGCCATATGGCAGAGGTTCGCGATAGTACCGGGTAAAGGTATTTAAAGAGGGGTGGTTAACTTACATGATCTTAAGCCACCCCCAGTAGTTCTATTATAGATAAGTAACCTCACACCCTAGCTCTAACCTTATGCCAGTCACAGACTGGATGTCTATTTGTGAGTCCACTGTCATAGTCCAAGCGCGAAAAGGGCTTAACAGCAAAGAAGACCCATGGTTTCCGATAAACTCGCCATCCATCAATATTTCCTTTCCTCGATTCAAGTACTCAAACCCAAACGTGGATTCTGTAGTGACGAACTGGAGAACGCGGGGCGCAATAATATCTCCCGATGCCATGATTGGAAGCCGCGACTTGTCGATGTTGAGGTCCTTCATTGCAGCTCCTAGAGTTACCCGAAGACTCACGACATCATCTTCTTTATCGGTGAGGCCCTCGAGATAGAGACGAGCATACCTCAAGCGAAGCCGACCATATCTCAGGAACACCGGGTTCTCGCAATCCAGAGCGAAGGATGCTGTTCGTGTGTCTTCAAACACCTCCAAAAAGTCATTCGCGTGAACTATGGGATTTTTGCCGTTGAGCTCCGGGGTACGGCTGGCTTCACCAGTGCCGAAAGAGAAGATACGCTTCTGGGCGCGAACAGTTGGAGGCACCTGGACAGTAAGAGCTTGCAAAGTGGCAGCATCGTTCCTAAAACTGGCAATGTCCTTCATGGGGTCCACGACAATGGGTTGTGTGGCATCAAGGCAGTCCCAAGTACATGATGCCACGTATTGGCGGAAGTCAAGTACAACCCAGCTCCGAACAGCGAGTACCCGCTCCGCCAAGGCGATCTTGATGATTTCGAGCGTTTCGTCACTGTCTTGTATCTGAGGAATGGCCTTGCGTAGGCGATGTGTGTGATTCTGCCGCGAGATTCGCTGCTGCGTAACAGTGAGGTATGCATCGCTTGCTGAGGTGAGGGCAGTCTGAGCAGTGAAAATGGCTTTCCCTCGGATGACCATCTTGGAAATGAGGAAGAAAAATTCATCGGCCCCTGCAATACTCTCTGCTTGGATCTACAAAGAGATCAGATCAGCTATCCCCCTTAAAGACGAAAAAGGCAATGAGTCGCGCTCTTCTTACCCCCTTGTGGAGTTTCTCCATTTCCAGCTGGAAAATATCCCAATCAGCTGCAACGTTGACACTGTCGTCACCTTGAATGGCTGGATTCTCAGGTCAATTTCGCTGCAATTGTCTTTCCGCTTTTGAAACAATGAATACCTACCTGGTAGCGTAACCCCTTGGATTTTTTGACTATCAAAATCATCCATGGATGATTTGGATCGGACCAGTTCGGATATTTGGGAAATCGCTTCCACGAGCTGCTTGATCTTCTCAAGATACGGCTTGAGCTTCTCGTAGATCTCCTTGATGGTGTCGACAATACTGTCAATTTCTTTCCAAATACCAACAGCCTGATTTGCAGCCTGGATAGCGGTTCCAAGCTCCTCTGCCCCTGCTGCGATCCCCGCTGCTGCCGCTGGAGCTGCCGCACACGCCAATGCGATGCCACCCACAACAGCGGTAACAGCTACGAAGACGACCCCGATGACGTTCTTTGTTTTGTCGGCCTTCCATTTTTCAATTCCTGCTTTGAAGGCCAACTGCTTGTTTTTCAGATCAAGGTGCAAAGTTCCAAATTCCCGCTGTGCTTTGTCGAATGCGGTTTGAGAATCTGCGAGTCTATTTTCGGCCGTTTTTCCCAGAAATGAATAGATGGTCCGAGTCAATAGACTTTTCAAGAGCCAAGTTGGCAAACATTCGGATGTTCTTGGAAGTGGCGTCTTGTGCTCGTAGGTCTTGATATGCTGTGTCAAAGGCGCCAACTGATTCCAGGCGCGAGTCCAGAACCTGTTGAGCCATGGATAGGTTGAGTTTGGGCACCAAAGTCATCATGAAGGCATTCTTTCCAATTGCTGATTGTTTTGAAGATACCTGGTTAGTTTATCATTCACCATAAGTATTCCAGGAGTTACACAGCAAAATGGAGTAATTACCTTTGGACGCGGTGAGCACGCTGGCTTGACAGTACAAGCCAAAAGCCTTGGGTATACCTTGACAGAGGTGTGCAACATAATCAGCGATTTGATAGGCCAGCCTGCGATCTTCGAAAGACCCTCCCTCAAAAAGCAAAAGGAAAACATACAACACCAGGTATTCGCTGGTCGTCACCGACCCAACTACTAATCCGGCCCTCACTGGCTTATCTATGGGAGAGCGGACGGGATCCCGAGTTCTCCAGTGGGTATGGTCGTATGTGACAGACTCTACCCAGATCTCTCACTGTGTAGTCTCGATTTTGCTAGTGATCCAGGTCGCAATGGATGTAGTTCTAACCAGGAACGCCTCCCCAACAGGAGCACTCTCTCACAACAACCATACGCAAACCTACCACCCTGCCCCACGATCTTAAGCAAAAGGAACAGCTCCCGCGTAGGCCCTAGATCACAACACCAATGGCGAGGAGGTGGACGGTGCACAGAAAGCCTAACCAGCTGTTAGAGTCGGAGTAACTGTGCCCAGCAGCCCGGCATTACGTACGTCCTCGCTGCCCCGAACTTCTAGTCTCCTTTTTATCTAGTCCTAGATATTATAGCGAGAGACTTTGTTATTTATCGCTACATAATACTAAACGTAACGTCCCCTTAACATTAATTCCCGATTATAGACGTCTGTACTTAAAAGCTACCTGTTACAGAACAAGGTAGATAGATAGGCTAGAGGAGGACATCCCTACAGGCACGTGTACATTCACGTGCCTATAGAGTATATAATCCTTTGCGCTGTTAACCTCCTCTAGTAGGAAGGTTAACTATAATAATACCTTACTTCTAAGACCTATCTTTTATTTTATAACCTCTATTTAGTTTCCTTATTATTACTTATTTCTATTATTCTTTACCTTTACACTACGTTACTTTATAAGACGCTAGTGTAATACTCTACTACTATCGTAGCCTAACTATTCCTATTAGATCTAGAACAGCTACTAAGAGGGCTAGATTAAGTAGTAGTATAACTACTTTAGTTTACACCTTATAATATTTTCTTTTTTTTTACTAACTTAAGGTAAAGATATACCTCTACCCTAATAGAAGTTCTAAAACTTTAAAAGTAGTATAAGTAAGCTCCTTTAGCTAGGGTATATTACTAAGTTATAGTAACTATATACGTAGCTTAAACGGTTCCTATTATACAAAGTTATAAGGAGTTTTCCTAAAAGTCTATAAAACGATATCTTTAACCTTATATTTATAGAGTTTAATAGTAATATACTATACTATAGAACTAATAGGTAGGATATAGACTTCTACTTAAATAATAGATACGCTAATAATAACTACTAAGTTAAATCTACTATTAAGATAGTAAAAAGGATTATTAATAACGTAAGATAAAACCTAGCGGTTTCCTTAAGATTATTTACTAATAGATCACCTATACTGCTTTTATAAATAAATTCCTAGACCTCTTAGTTATTAGAAAACCTAGTTATACTAAAAAGAAAGACAACTAAGTAGGTTTTAAAACCCCTAAGGAAAATTCTTCCTTAATAACCTAACTTAAGGGTTAATAAGACTATAGAAGAATTCTATAATAGATATAAAGATAGCCCTCCTATAGCATCCCTACCTAAGGCACTAAAAGATTCTAATATAACGTAGCGTTTACTAAAAAGTAAAAAACTAGAAATTATAAGCCTACTTAGGTAAAACACCAGCCTACTAGTAGAATAATACTAAATAGCTAGCTAGCTAATTTAACCCCCTCTAGCGTAATATAATATATAATAATAGTAAACCTTATTACTACTAGCTATAGGGGTCTAATAACCGCCCTTCCTAACATAATTCCTAATACCTAGCGGTTTCTTAGCTAGTATAGGTTACTACCCTTATAGACTAGGTATACTAGGCTTTTAGTCTACTTAGATACCGCTAGGTCTAGCTTATTAACCCCCCCCCTTAGGGTAGATAGTATACACGCCGCCTCACCCCTAAGGACTAGCTATATACCTAATACCCCTAGTTATACTACTATACCTAAGTATACTACTAAACGTCCCTATATAAGGGATATACTTTACCTCTTTAGATATAATAGTAAGGTAGATATAAGTATTCCCTTACTACCTACCTCCCTAACAGCTAGGGATTTTAACTTCCTAGCTATTAATACCTATAGGAGGGTAGAGATAACTAATAGTAAACATCCCTTATCTAGTAGTAGTACTAACGCTACTACTAGATATATCTTAGTTTATAAATATATTCTTTTACACTATAGTATACTAAATATAAATCTTTAGGATATTATCTAATAGTATAAACACCTTAAGATATACTTTAACCTATTTATAGATACCTATAGGGGTTAGTATCTTCTAGCTAGACGCTAATATAAAGCGTTACTTACTAAACCTTATCTTTTATAACTATTATATAACTTACTACTATAATATAGAGTTATAGACCTAGGCTGTTAAGGTAGCATACTAAGATACCTTATTACTATAGTACTTTAGTTAGATAATTTACTAGTACCTTAGGGGATAAGCCTAAAACTAGTAGGAATTTTAACTTATAACTAGAGAATAATAATAGCTAAGATAGTAAGAATAAGCTACTATTACTTAATAAATTAAAAAACGCTTTAGCCTTACTTTAGTAGACGCTAAAAAGTAGTTCTAAGAAAACCACTTTACTATAAAGAAAATTAATAGCTAAAGCAATATTTATATATTTACTTAGAGCTACTTTAAGCATATAAGAGCATAAGGAGATTAAACCTAACGTTAATAGCTAATAAGGTTTTATAATAACCTTACCCTATAGCTTAGATAGTTCCTCTATAAGCCTAAGGATAATAACTCCTTAGATAGATATATCGCTTACGCTAAGGAATAACGTAAAGCACTATAAGATACAGCGCCTAGATCCTAATATAACCTAGTATACGTTAATAATACTACTAACTATAATAGTAAAGACATAGTATACTAAGGAAACGTAACGGTTTACCTAAAAGCCTTATAGGCTAGTTACCTAGAACCCTATAATAAAGACCTCTCTAAAGACAATAAGGAAGAGACTATATTCTAAAGATTAGGTAGTAGAAACAATTAGTATAGTTAAGATAACTACAGATATTATAGAAATTACTATAGAAACTATAGAGGATACTAATCTTATAATAACTACTAGAAAGAAGACTACTAAGATAATACTAAATATTATATAAAAGATTAATAACTCTAGTAGGAAGTTAAGTAAGGAGGCAGATAGAGATAACGCATACATTATACCTAAAAAATTAATAGGCGTAATAATATATAATTTATATAGGAAAATAATAAGAACGCTTAGATTTATATTAATAAACTTATAGACGATAGGTATATCCTTAAAGGTACTAAAGAAGTCCCTTTATATAAGATAGAGAGTATAAACTTTATTACCCCTTTATTAGAGTAGGAGGCGTTATTACCTAAAGAATAAAAAGAGGTTATTAAACCTAGTAATAACTACACCCTATTATAAAGTAAGGTTAAAAAGTACCTTACTTAAACGCTTTTAGATAATAACTCTTTAGTTATAATAATAACGCCTTCTATACTATTAGTTTCCTTAGAGGACTTAGTTATAGAACCTAATAGAGGAATAGACTAACATAATAATACTATAAATTTCACCTTTTAACTAAGAGAAGTCTTTAAGGTAGTTATTAAACCTAATAAGAAACGTAGATACTATAAGTATACCTATCTTTAAATTAAAGTATACACTAATAAGAACTTAGAAGACTACTTTATCTATATTAATATAGGAGTATTAGTTATCTTAGTAGAGTAAGAATAGGTAAAGAAGTTTACTAAGAATCTAAGATTTTTACCTATAGAGCTATAAAGAGTAGGTGTAGTTAGGTTATCTTTTATACTTTTAGAAAACGTTACTTTTAATATATATATTATTAGTATAGTAAAAAGCGTAGAAGTAAAGGTTTATACTATAATAATAGCTAGAGTTATAAAGAAACTTTTAGCCTAATTACTTCTAGAAACGTTATTTTATAATAACTATAGTATAGTAGTAGATTTTAATAAAAAGTAGGTAAAACTTTAATCTTCCTATAATATAATAATCCCTACTATAGTTAAATACTACTACCTAGTGTTATAATAGATTACTTTTTAGTTTATAGTAACTATTAAGCTAAGAGAACTTAAGTATCTCCTTATAAACTTTATTAACCTCTTAGAGAGATCTATAGAGGATAAGAAGCAGTAACTATACTATATATACTCTAAATATACGTATATCCTTAACGCTATTACTAATTTAAAAACCCTAAAAGTTATGCTAGTATATAATAATATAGTAGAACTAATAACTATTAAGAAAGGTATAAAAGTAGTGTAAATTACCTTAAACTAAGGTAAAAAGACTACCTAAGTAATTAGTAAGAATACACTAAATACTATTACTTATAGTAATTTAGTAAATTTCTTTAACGTTACTAATAAATTCCTAGATACTATAGGAGAGTTTACTATAGGAGCAGATAACACTAAAAAAACCCTATAGGATATATTAATACTAAAGGAAATACTAAAATAGAGTATAATAAAGCCTAAGATATATCTAGTAATAGTTAATAAACATAGTGTAGAGATCTGCATAAATAACAAGGAGTTTACTAGTAAGATAAAGGCAGTACTTAATAGATACTATATCTACTATAATAGAGGGATAGTACCTATTCCTAATAAGGACTATATAAAGATTAACCTTATTAAGGGATAGTAAAACTAAAGGTAGAATATTTAGGTCTTCCTATTAGGTCTTAAGGATATAGAGTTCCTTAACGCTTATTAAGATAAATAATATAAGTTAGGGAAGATTAGTTAGTAATAAGGCTTTACCTCTATTATATACCCCCTCTTTATTATATAGAAATACTATACAGATAGGAAAAAGGATAAAGGCTAAGTAGTTATAGATATATAACCTCTTAATAAGTAGGTAAGTCTAGATGTTTACCTTCTTTTAGACTAAGATAAAATTATAGGCTGTCTAAGAGGTAAGAAACGTATAATAATATTTAACGCCACTAGGTTCTTCTACTAGCTTAGTATATATTCTAAGCACTAAAACAGAATAGTAATAATTAGCCTTTATAGGCTTAAGTATTCTAATGTTACTATTATAGGATTTAAGAATTCCCTAGTATACGCTTAGCGCCTTATAAACTAACTATTCTTTAAGTATTAACACTTTATCTACGTGTATATTAATAATATTATAATCTTTAGCAACTCTAATAAAAAGCACCTTTAGTATATAGAGATAGTCTTAAACATCCTTAATAAATACTAAATCTATATTAATATAAAAAAGTTCTTTACTAGCTTCCTTAGCGTAAAGCTTTTTAGTTATATTATAGATAGTAAGGGTATCTATAAGATAGATAATTATATTTATGCGTTTAAAAAGCTAGTTTTCCTACGTAGCCTACGTAACCTTAAGATATATCTTAGGATAGGCGGCTAGCTCTGCGTAGGGTTACCCTAGTTTAATGTAATTACGTTACCCCTTTAGTAGAGGAAAATAAAATTAGTAGCCTAACTAAAATAAGACAAAGTTATTAAGCTAAGTACTACGCGTTAGGTAAGGGTGAAAATTGTTATAAAAGAGATATTTAACCCCTTACCTAAGGAGATTAACGTATAGAATACGCTACAAAAGAAACTCTATAACTAAGTAATATAATATTACTATAACCCTAAGAAACTACTATTCTTTAAGATTAATACGTATATTAGTAGATTTAGTCTTATAGTTTTCTAGTTAGATTACAATTAAAATAGTAAAGATATACTTAGTATTAATATAAAGATAAAACACATTAAACCTATCCTTTTTCTTCTTTAATTTATAATAGTAATAGAGAAACGGTTTAGCGCTATAGAAGCTAAAATTATAGCTATTATATAGGCTATAAAGAAGCTTAGAAAACTAGTGTAATCTAACTACTAAGAAGTTAATATTCTTATAGACTACGTAGCAGCTAAAGGAATTATTACGTATACGTCACTAAGAACCCTTAACTTAAATAAGGTAAATCTTAAGCTTATAAATACTACTAACTACCTCTCCTAATACTACCTAAAGATTTTTTATATACTAGGTAAGCTAAACGTTATACCTAATATACTTTCCTACCTACTAGTTATAAGACCTAACTTATCTAAGTATTTCCCTTATAAAGATAAACTTATAGATATTAATAATAACGATAATATAGAAGTAGTAGCTATAGTATAGTATATAAGTAATAAACCCTTAGAACCTAAAAAAGCTACTATAACTATAGTATAAGTTAATAATAAGTTTGCATAGGAAATCGTTAAGGGATACTAAAGTAATAAGAAGCTAAAGAATCTAAGGAATTAGATTTAGTAAATATAGGTAGATAAATATAAGTATATAACTTTAGATAAGGTAGAAAGAGATTAATAACTACCTTAGGAAAAGTAATAATAACCCTAGGTAGCTATCCTCCTATAGGAAATTAATAACTATAGACTAATATTTTATATATCTATAGATAGAATAAGGAGACTTTATATTCTAAAGCTTTTAGTAGGAAGGGTTTTTACTCTTACTTATAATAAAAAGTTTTACTTTAGGTATAAGATAATACTTATAAAACTTTAGAACTTCTATATCTATAGGAAGGTAAAGCTTATTAAGATGTATATTACCTATTACCTAGCGTACTAAAGTAATTAGACGGATTACTAGAAACCTATTAGATTTCTCTAACCTATTATAACACTTAGTATCCTATATTATACTATATCTATAGACTTTATTACTAATATACTAGAAGTCCTAACCTAAAATAGTTTCTAGGTATTACCTAACTTTAACGTGTTTAACTACCTCTACACTATAACGTATAAGTTTAGTAAGAAAGTTCTACTTATCCTAAGTTATACTAAGTATAAAGCTTACTAGTAGGCTTAGGTACTTCTTTAAACGCTTATGTTATGTAACTAAGGCTTACTAAATACTATTATTAGCAATTATAACCTAAAGTTTGTTTTAGTAGTTTAGGTAGGGATCTTTAAGGCCCTAAAGGTAAGATTACTTATTTCTACTACGTATTACCTCTAGACTAATAGGTAGAGTAAGAAGATAAACTAAATAGTTAAGATTACTATTTATTTCTATACGTATACTAACCCTAATATACTATAAATTAATATTTTATTATCCCTCTAATACTCTCTTAATAACTTACTTACTATAATAATAGGCTAATTACTAAATAAACTAGTACTAGGGTTTTACCTTAGAACTATATTAGAGTATGTTAGTAAGGAGGGGATCTTATTAGAATTAATTAACGTATTACGTAATACTTACTAGGTAGAAGCGTAGACTCTTATTAATATAGTAGGAGTAATAAGAAAGAAGTAATATAACTAATACTATTACTTAGTAAACTTTACTATAGGCAATAAGGTATTCCTCTACTTTAGTAAAGGATATTTACTACTTAGAAAACCTAAAAGGAAGTAATCTTTATAGCATGCTAGACCTTTCTATATTACTTAGGTAGTTAGGCCTAGCGCCTGTAAACTTAACTTACTAGCCTACTAAAGAGTTTACCTAGTAGTATTAATAATATAGTTATAAAAAGCGCTAGATAGGGAAGACCTATTTAGTTATAAGGAGATCCCTCTTAAACTAATAAAAGTTAATAGAATAGAGGAATATAAAGTTAAGAGAATTATAAATTATAAGGTAACCTAAAGGAAAGCCTAGCTGTTAGTTAAGTATCTTATTAAGTAGAAAGGGTACTTACTAGCTTCTAATATATAGGAACCTTATAAGAATCTTAAGCCTAACGCTAGTAACCTCGTTAAGACTTATAAGGAAGAATAACTAATTAATTAGGCTACTAAGTATATAAAGAAGTAAAAATAAAAACTAGCCTTAGCTAACTTCCTTTAGACCTTACTATAGACGTCTGTAGACGATTTATAAAGTATTATAAACGCCTTAGGGAATTCTATAGTTTTTAATTTAGTTTTAATAATAATAAAGTATTTATTCTCTTAATAAAGGTAATAATAACTTATAGAAAAGGCCTTTAGCCTATTTTTCTTTATTAAGATATATAGTTTTTATAATAGTTTTTAGTAAAATAACTACGTTTGTTTTTCCTTTTAAAAGGAGGAAGAAGTGCCTACTTATAATAGGTAGTTACACCTTCTTTACCTTTAATAGCTAGTAGCTAGAAAAGGGTATATTAACTTACCTACCTACTAACCCTTTATTTTTCCCTTTTTATATACTATTTATTATAAATATAAACCTTACGATTTTTTACTTTTTACTACCTTCTAATACTTCTATTTACTACTTTCTTCTTACCTATTATAAAGTAATATAATAAGACTTATACTCCCTTTTAGTATACTTTACTAAGAACTATATAGTAAGCTACTATAGTAAATCCCTAGCGCTTCTTACCTATTCCTAATAATCCTATAAACTAGGATAAGATTAACTTTAACCCCTTTATTAATAATAAGACTACTAAGGCTACTAACTAAACCTAAACCTAGTAGTTATTACACCCCCTAAAGTCTACCTTTAAATTAGTTAATATCCTTTGTTACGCAACGGATGATCGTTTATCCGTCATTTGACAGAGGATTGTTTCTTTGTGCTTTAGCCGGTAATTAACCGGCATTTACCTATACATTCCTAGTTGATCTATAGAGAATTACTGGAGAATTCCCGGAGAACGTTCCGCTAACTCTCCGACATTTTCCTAACAATTTCCCAACAATAGCTAGGAAACTCTTGTTAGCTATTTCTTGGAGAATTACTAGGCAAATGTATTGTAAATAGGGGCATCTCAATTTTTATCTATTTTACCTACACTAAAGTGTAACAAATGGTAGCACAACCCTATCCGTTACTAGAAGCTATTATTACCAATAACTTCTAAAGATAACTAGGAAGAAAAGGAAAGTAAACACACGTTTAGCCTCTCTTTAGCACTAACTACAAATAATTAAATATAGGTTTAGCCTTTATAGTTTTAGTAAATAGGAAGAAGATAGGAGAAATCCTATGTTTCTTTCTATTTCTTCTACTAACTTAGTTTTAGGCAGACGAAGTAGAAGAAACCGTTTATTCACGTTAATAAAATCCTCTCCATCAAGTACCCAGTCTTCATTAAAAAATTCATCACAAATTCCGTTAAATCCCTACCAGGCAGCTTAACTTACTACCGCTTACTTATAAAATCACTAGAAGTTCAATAAATCCCTTATACTAGCTTTACGCGCTCTTTTAACAGTAACTTAACGAAAGCTCTATACTAAATACAATTTGATAAACAGATCCTAGAATTTTCTAGCATCCTGGCCAACAAATCTATCCTAATATAAAGATTCAATCTAATCTTAGAAAAAGTCTAAGAAAGCCTTTCTTAAAACTATTTAGAAGGAAATCTAATGTAAAATAGAAAACATACGTTAATGAGAATCTTTATAGTTAGACTCCTTATAAGACATATTAGACTAAAGTTTAGCAACTAGAGATAGGGATACTAAAAACCCCTAAAATAATATAACTTATAATATTAGTAAAATAATAGAAAACTCTAACGGTAATTCCCTACCTCCTAATACAATCGTTTAAAACTCTTTAGTAGGATAAAATAAATAAGATAAGGAGAAGGAAGTTAAGGATAACCCCTTACTATTATATAAAAAAGGTAAAAATAAGGAGAAACCTTATAATCTTTTCTCTAGAGAAACTACTATATCTATTCTAGCTACAGAAGTAGACGCTCTTTAAGAAGAACTATAGGAGCTAAAGAGTAATTAAATTACAAGGTCCCCTACTCTAGAAAAACCAAGGAAGTATAGACTTTACAGAAGTAGAGGAAGAGGAGGACGTAGGGGAAAGTGGCTAACTACTAATCCTTACTAAAGGAAAAGTAGAGACGCTCCAGAAACCCCTAAGGAATCACCAGCTAGTTCTAAAGACAAAGACATACAAGCTTACTATAACAAAGAAAAGCCATTAGGTTAATTTAGATTTAAAGTAGAGGAGATAGGATAGTTTAATCTACCTAGCTTGTTTATAGAAAATAACAATAGCTATCTTGTTAGAATAAAAACTATGTGGATAGATATATACCGTTTTCTAGATTCTGTCTAAAGATACGCAAACATATTATAAGATTACTAGCTAGCAGTTATTCTTAACCTCTATTTATGCCTAAAAGGAATTACTAACGAATAGTATTCTAGGGATTTAGACGAGAACAACTATAAGGATCTTTAAGATCTAAAATAAAGACTTGAATTATAGACATACTTACTTATTAAGCAATTTAAGATTCCCTATAAAGTAGCAAAGCAAAAGCTTCAACGTCTAAAATACACACTTAAAGATATTAAGAACCACATTAATATATATCACTTCGCCACCTAAGTAAAACGATTAGTATTAGTAGCAGAAAAACTAGAAAGTTACTACTTGTCTCTTATTTATAATAAAATAGACGTAAATCTTATCTCTAAGATACTACGCCTAGATAGAGATACAGAACGTATGAAATAGCTATAGTATTTGACTTTATACTAAGAAGGATAGAGAAGAAACGTTAAACGCAGTGTATAGAAAAAATTACTAGCGGAAAAGACCAGCAGGACTAAGCAAACAGCCGTAAATCCAACAACAGAACAAATTCCCTCTTAGAAAAACCGGAAATACCGCTCTAGTAATAGGAAATCTACTAAGTATAAGACCTACAACCTAGCGGGTAACCATACAAAATTAGAAATAAAAGAGCCACAGGATTAAAAGAAGCGTTTACCTTACACCCCTTACTAAAAGGCAGGCGATAAAAACATAAAACCTACCTAAGACGTAAAATCTTTACGACTAGTTCATAAATACGCTCCTAAGGATAGTACTAACTATAAGGAAGAGTATATTAACGTAGAAGCCTTAAATGATAACGGAACAATTAACGTTACCACTTAAGAACTACAAGACCAAGGATACTCAGTAGTTAAATCCTATTTCGCTAATAAAACTAGAGAGAATTCACTGTAATCTAGTTTAACTAAAACATCTAATAGTGGCTTAAACTTGAATAAATCCGTTAATTTCACGTTAGAAGGCACCCTTAAAACAGACCTATAGGCTATACTAGAACATAAAGACTTATATCATTTATTATTATTATATTATAATTATAGTACTATAATAGATAAGAAATAGAAGTAATAGGTAAAACATACTTTAAAATACATAGCGAAATCTAATAACCCACTAGAAACAGCCCTATTACATAGTAAACCCTAGGCAAACAATGATGCGTATTGAGTCTCTTATAAGTACTCTTACGTAAGAATACCAGTTAATATTAGAACTAACTAAGTATTTAAAATATGTATAGATTTAGGATCCTCTAGATACGTTATAAGCTGAGAAATCCTAAAACAAATACCTAAGTATTCCCTTAACACTTCTATTAAGCGCAACCTATAGGGAATAGGCAGCTTACCTACTATAGGATAGGCTAAGTTTTAAGTAAAAGTATAAGGATAAATTAATAGTAAAACTCATAAAGTAACACTATATATCTAAGGATAGGTAGTTGAAAATTTAGCTATAGGAATTCTACTTAGATAAGAATTTAATATTCCTAATAAGTTGGATATACTTAACTCTAAAGGAGTAGTTTGAATTAGTTCTTATAATAATCTCTAAGTTCCTATAACTATTTTCGCTAAACAAACGCTAATAAAACACAAAGCGGTTTACACTTAAAATACTGTGATTCTACCTCTATTAAAAGCTTTTATTCCTATTAACTATATAAGAGGTTTAAAACAAATTTGCTCTTATTTAGACCCACATAAGGGTAGGAAATAAATTCAATTATAGGTTAATATCTAGTAGTAATAATCACTAATCACTCATTTTAACTATTGAAATTATAGTGAAACTATTAGATAGGTGATATTTCTTACTTTTAATGCGATATAACGTTTTATTTAACAAAGCCAAACTATTATCTTAGCGTTCCCTATAAAAATAAAGAGACTAACCTAGAGAAACCGCTAAAAGACGGTAATATCTTCCAAGAACGCCTTACAAAAGACTAAAAACTCAGAATTAAGTAAGACGCCTCAAATGATTTTATTATTACGCTAGAAGGAGTTATAATTTATAATAAAGACGCTAAATTTGTTAAAAGAATAAGCAAAATTGTTAGTGACTTTCCACAAATTTAGAAAGTTTCACCTAGTCTTAAGTTAAAACCGGAGGAATACATAACAATTCCTCTAGTAGAAAACTACTATAAATATAAACTAGGATAACAGGCGTACCTAGCTAGCATTAAAGACTAGGAAATACTGGATAAACTAATAGATAACATACACGACAAAAGAAAACTCGTTTAGGTTATAGGACTAACCCTATTTGTAGCCCCTATCTTTATAGTTTAGAGAAATGTTAATAGAAAACCTAAGGGTTGTATAGTTATTAACTTGTAAGCCTTAAACTAAGCTACTATTCTAGATATATACCTACTACTACTATAATCTAAAGTTATACGTAAAGTTTATAAAAAAAGATTTATTATAGTAGTAGATGCAAAAGTATTCTTCTACTAATTCCTAGTAATTAAAGAACACTAGAAACGCTTTACTATTATTAGTTACTAAAGACTTAAGAAATCTATAGTAGCGCTTATAGGCTTTAAAAACTTACCAGCCTACGCCTAGAGATTCATGGATAATTTACTACAAAAATACAAAGACTTTGCTTAGGCCTTTATTAATGATATTGTAATCGCTTTAGACACCCTTAAGGAACATAAGAACCACCTTCAAACGATTTTCCAAGTCTTTAACAGTAGGAACTTATTTATAGCGCCTACTAAATCGTTTATCAGTTTCCCTTTAGTTCAACTACTTAGATTTAAGGTTAATACATTTAGACTTACTAACACTAAAGAAAGGATAAAAGCCCTTAAAGCTATATAATTCCTATAAACTCTAGCTAGTCTAAAGAAATAGATAGGATCTATAGGGTATTTACACTACCTTATTCCCTATTACGCAGGACGCAACCTACTGCTTTAACATCTTAAAACTTTGTTATTAGCTAAAGCTTATAAAGAAGGTATTATTAAAGGGGTAAAGAGGAAAAACTTTTATAAAAGGGTAACTATTATCCCTACTAAAATAGAAATACAAAGTTTTAAAGACGTTAAAAGCGTACTTACATTAGAAGCAGCACTTTTCTACTACAACCCTAACTATACACTATTTATATAGTTAGATGTATTATATAATCACAGCTACAAAGCCATGCTTTTCTATTTAAAAGAAAACACTAAGTAATCACTAGGAAAACCTATTTTACATATAGTAATTTAACTAATAATATATTTAAGTAAAGTACTAACCTCTATAGAGCAAAAGTACTAGGTAACAGAACTTAAAGTGGCCTGTCTAGTATAGGTAATTCGTAAGACTTATACTATTATAGGTTTAGCTTAGGTAAACCCTACCATCATATTAACAAACTACGTATCTACATATAGAGTAATATAACAAACTACTTTGTTTACCACTAATAAGAAACAAGCAAATCTCTAATTAGTCTTGGCTGCAGAGTATCTCTTGCAATTTAAACTATTTTATCTGCATATTCCTAGTGCGTTAAATGTAGTTACAGATATGCTCTCTTGTCTCCTAGACGGAACGTACCTGCCTAAAGGAGCCAGAGAACTAGATAAAATTTAGGAAGATGACTATATCTATATTACAACCGACATTACAATTAATAAGGATTTTTACTGACAAATCACTAAAGCATACTAGCAAGACCCAAAGTTTCGTAAGATCTAGAAATAACTAAAACAGCTATAGCATAGATTTAAATTACTATTCACTATAGATTAAAAGCTCTTATATTTCGTTAAATTTTCTAGCAAACAAAAGCTTTATATACCTAACGATATCACCCTAAAGCTTATTGCTATAGCTTATAATAAAAACCACTATAGTAGTAATAAGTATATATAGTATAAGCTATAAGATAAGTTTCTTATCTATAACCTTATAAGAAAAATTATAAACTACTGCAAACATTACCTAGTTTGTAGGCCACTAGGAAAAGGTCGTCAAAAGCTAATAGAAGCATTATAACCCATTTTTTCGCCGCTAATTCTATTCTACACAATAATAATAGACTTTATTACTAGTCTCCTAAAAGTCCTATCTAAGAATACCCTATAGTAACTTAAAGGTTTCCTATTATATAACGCGTTACTTACAGTATCTAACAAATTTTCAAAATTAACTATTTTAGTACTAGGAAACACTAGATATACAGTAGAAAACTAGGCGTAAATGCTGCTTTACTTCTTATAACTCTGTAACTAGGGTATTCCTAAAGCAATTATATTAAACCGCAATCCAAAATTCCTTTTAGATTTCTAGAAAACGTTATAAGAGGAACTTAATATAACCTTGAAATTCTTAATGTTATACTACCTGTAAACTAATAGTCTGTTAGAATAAAAAAACTAAACTATAGAAATAGCGATATAGGCATTTACTATTACTTTCTTAGACAAATAATGGACTAACGGTATTATAAGTATATAAGCGACTCTAAATAACGCCTACGCAAGCGCAATTAAGACCTTGCTAAACAAAATCACCTATAGAAAGAAAATAAATACACTGCTGGATATTTTAAGCGATTTAAACACAGAAATTAATTATAAAATACTCTAGGAGGAAGTAAAATTTTCTATTATAGTAGCATAAATACATATAAAAGAAGTATTTAACTATAAACACCGGTACATTTCATTTTCTCTAGGTAATTTAGTCTATCTAAAACTTAGAAAAAGATATAAACTACCTAGTAATCCTTCGTTAAAAACCTCCCTAGCTTATATAAAGCTAATAAAAATACTAGAAAAGGTTAGAAAACTTACCTATAAGTTAGATCTACTGCTAATAATAAACATTCACCTAGTAGTTTCAGTAGCTTATTTAATCCTAGCTAAAGACCTACAATTAGACCTATACTACTAAACACTAGCACTAGCAAAACCAGTAGAAATAAATGACCTGCAAGCAAAGGAGTAGCAAGATAACTACTAACATTACAAGGTAAAACGAATTTTAGACAAAAGACTTAACTAGTAAGGAAGAGGTAAACCTTACATATAATACTTAATTAAATAGAAAGGATATCCTAATACTTATAATACTTAGATAAACTTAGACGCTATAGAAGCTAAGGAGTTAATTAAGGAATTTAAGGAATAGTAACAAAGGTTAGATAAATAAAAGCAAAGAATTTAGAAGGAAAAGGAACCATTATTAGAACAATATCGTTAACCAGCCCTAGGAGAAATTTCCTATAAAACAGAAAGAAGACAACAGGTTATTTACAGACAAAAGAGCCAAACAAATACTAAACAAGGTATTAATTCAGGCAATAATTCTCCAACAAAACCGGGGGAAACAACAGACAGCCAAAATTATTATTAAAGTGAATACACACGCTACTTATAGTAAATACAGAGACAACTCGCCTTAACGCGTAGGTAAACTTCACCTTTAGACGAAAAAATACCTAAACTATCTAGGTAACTAGACTTTTTACCTACTTTATAAAAAAACAATTCACCTTTTATTTCCTCCTAAAGAATCACCTATAGTTCCTTATTTACATTACTTTTCTTTACTAAACCTTCTCTTTTTCACCTTTATCAGCCGGCAAATTTGCATACAAATCTTACGAATCTACCAGCATTTCATCAGCAAACTCACTTCTATTCTCCTCTAACTTCTCATTATAAGATTTTACATTATACCTAATCTCTCTAGTAAAAATCCTTCTACTAACGCTAAGTATTATAAGCTTTTCTCTAATAAATTTATAGGAACTAAAGATAGTTTTAGTCTAACTTTTCCTAGATATTTCTATACACTTACTATATACAGAGGTGAACCCTAAATTATTAACTACGTAAAGTTATATAAAACTAAGATCACTAGCTTTTAAGAGAAATACCTAAAACAGCTTAAGAGATTTTACTATAAAGCAAAAAAGCTAGGCGTCTAAAACCCTAAGGTTAACTTCTTTAACTACGTAATCTTTATAAACACCCTAGACTTTTCTTTCACTAAAAACATTAAGGAAGCATAGGAGATTTTCGTAACTAATCCTTAGCTAAAGTTTACTAAAGATAACAACACTTTCCTATTTCGCAACAACTAGCAAAGATCCTCTAATAACTAGACTCCATAAATTCATATAGATAACGCAAACAATAATAAGGAGTAAGACAAAAATAAGCTTCTTACCTAGCTACACACTCTCTAGCATTAGTTAGACTAACTTAAGGGAATTTATAATAAAATAACTAGAAACACTCCCCTTTACTATAATAAAAGCAGCTAGTTTATAAGTACTTCTAAAAGTACTAATTAATCTGTAGTTATTACTAAAATAATACAACAGATAGAGAATCTTTAGAAGTAAGTTGCAAGCTTCTCTAGCAACAATTCACCCGTAAGTGTCCTACATATACAGCAGACTACTATAAACAACACTAGTGAATTCCTAATTATACAGCTACCTCTCGCCAGATCTTCCGTCAACAACCCAGTACTTATTAAGGAAACTACTACAGTTTCACTAGAGATTAATACTATTCTCAACGCTTTTACTAGCTTCTACACCGTCATCAACTAGATTAACAATAGTAAACGCACTAGAGAAGAGGGACTTTAGGTTATACTTCACTTGGTTAAGTCTATCCTAAATAGTAAACAAGACCTACGCAAATACATTATAAAGCTGCAGCAAACCGCAGAGAAATAACTAAAGTCTACTAAAGAAATAGCTGATAAATTACTTATATCTAGCACTAAGGATGTTTCTCCTTCTATCTACGTCTCCTATAACAAGCTTAAGAGAACGCTATTACAGACACAGCTAAACACTAATATGCAGGCAGACGTTAAACGCCAGGTCACTATTAATTCACCTACTTCCATAAACATTTACTATAAAATAGTCGTACAAGATCTTACTAATCGCTACGAGTTTCACAGCCTAATTATTATCAAGTACCAAGACAATACTCTTACCGCCGTGTTCTTTAACGGATATTTCGCCATTCTTCCCACGCAAGTTACAAAAGGAATCATTAAATAGATTAAGAAGTGCATAACACCTAACACTGTTTATAAAAGACTCTTACTTAAAGCGCTTTTCAGACTTATCTACCTTAGTTCTTAGCTAATTAGTAAAATAAGACTTATTGCTTTAGACGACAGAGGATTCACTAGCGAAGCTAGCAACAACCTATAGCAGTAAGTTGCTAATGCAACTACAAAGCAATCGCTCACCAAGTGCATTATCACCTTAGGAACCAGTCTACTCTACGCACGCATACACAGATTCCCTGCCGCTTACCAAATAAGCAATCGCAATCACCAGGAATTAGTTAACAAAAGTAACAACTAGATTGAGGAATTAGACCTCACTCTTACAGACTACTAGCTTATTGTTATAGAAAAGAAGGTAATTAACCTTCCAGTTTCTAACGTCATCTCTAATAACAAGCTAATAGAAACACCTGTCGTTTAACTAACGCTTACCTAGACATCACATAGCGTAACCAGATAATTAGCTAACAATTAAGAGGAGTTTAAGGAGGGATTTCTAGAAAGGATTAAGTTTACGTAGCGTTAAACTATTATACTAAAGGCAGATAGTTCTTATACATTCGTTACGTATGATTTCTATTTTACTTACTTATAATTTGTTTATGATTTACTTATGCTTTTAGGATGAAAACAGATCTTTAGGCAGGCAATTGTTACGCAACGGATGATCGTTTATCTGTTATTTAACAGAGGATTGTTTCTTTATGCTTTAGCCAGTAATTGACCGGCATTTACCTATACATTCCTAGTTAATCCATAGAGAATTACCAGAGAATTCCCGGAGAACGTTCCGCTAACTCTCCAACATTTTCCCAACAATTTCCCAACAATAGCTAGGAAACTCTTGTTAGCTATTTCTCAGAGAATTACTAGGCAAATGTATTATAAATAGGGGCATCTCAATTTTTATCTATTTTACCCACACTAAAGTGCAACATCCTTACTACCTAAAGAACCTTTTCTACTAGAAACTAACGCTATATTAATAACTATAATACTATAGATACTATAGTTATTAATACTAACGAGGCAAACACTAGCTATAATAAGGACTTTAGTAATAACTTTAAGTTATTTGTCTCCTCTACTAACACTAACCTCTATAATATACCTTATAAAATAGAGGAAGACGCTAAGGAAACCTTATAATAGATTAAGGACTATAAGGCTAAGCTAAAGCATAAGAAACGCATAAAGCGTTACGCGTTTAAGGTTACTTACTATAAAATAGTTAATAAGTATATCTATACTATAGGTAGTAGCCTTAATAGTGCTACTCTTACTAAGATCTATAGTAATATAAAGACTAAGGCCTATATTACACTAGGCATACTAACTAACCTAGTAACCCTAAAGAAAAACATAGGTAAGACTATTAAGAAGAACACTCCTAAAACTACTAATAAGAAGGAGTCTAGCATCCCTAGTTACGCTAAGGCTATTAAGCGCTTTAAGGAGGTAGTTAAAGACTATACTAATAACACCTTTATCTATAAGATTTACATCTAGCTAGAGGATTTCTATAACTATTATAAGAATAGTATTACTAACTAGTATACTTCCCTTTTATCTAATACATACTTCTACTAAACGGTTACTACCCCTATAGAGAATATACTTTCTAAGTATAAGAAGAATAAGCTTTAGTTTAGTAACTTTCTCTCCTATATAGTATTAATTAGCTTTACCTTTATATATTAGGTAGGATAAAGTAACTCTAAGGTTATAGGTA
Organism: Colletotrichum cereale; assembly: GCA_034509685.1. Classification (NCBI taxonomy): domain Eukaryota; kingdom Fungi; phylum Ascomycota; class Sordariomycetes; order Glomerellales; family Glomerellaceae; genus Colletotrichum; species Colletotrichum cereale. The sequence continues at coordinate 5,999 of JASUDE010000430.1, read as the reverse complement.
TTTTTGTACTACTTTAGCGATTAAACTTAATTTTTATTTTAGAGATTATATATATATATAATACCTAAAGCTAGACTATTCTCCTTAATATAATTTAGAACTATATTACTAATCTAGATGTAAAGGTTAATAACTACATCGCTAAAGCTAACGTTACCTATAAGATTACTAACATAGTAGTAGCTACTACTAAGTCTTATAAGCTGGTTATTAATAAGTATTCTAATAGCATTCACCAGATTACTAAGAATCTACGTAAGAAGGCTAAGAAATCTAAGTATTTAGAGGCCTTTATTAACAGCCTTAACTATTAACTTTAGAAGCTAACTTAGAAGGTTACCCTACTTAATAAGAAGGCTAATAACCTTAATGCTTTTAATAAGTTTAAAGGTAATAAGTTTAAGGCTTTAGTTAATAAGGTTACTAGTATAAAGGAGAAACTCTCTAATACTATTAGGGATGCCTACGCGCTTACTTTAGCTTCTTAATCTACTTACGCCCTATTAGTTATAATTCCCTAGCGTACCGCTAAGTATATACGCTAACCTAACTTACTAGCCACCTTAGCTTAAGGTAGTAGTAAGAAGCGCTACACTATAGGAATTAATTTTAGAGATAATAAGTAAAGGAGGAATATATAGGATGTAGGAGAAAGGTAGTAGATAATATAGCAGATTAATAGTAACTTTTTTTTCTATATTCTAGTATACTTAAGATAAGTGTTTCTTCTAAAGGGGGGTACTTATTATAGAATAAGGTAGATAGATAGGCTAAAGGAGGATATCCCTATAGGCATATGTATATTTATATACCTATAGAGTATATAATCCTTTACGCTATTAACCTCCTCTAGTAGGAAGGTTAACTATAATAATACCTTACTTCTAAAACCTATTTTTTATTTTATAACTTCTATTTAGTTTCCTTATTATTACTTATTTCTATTATTCTTTACTTTTATATTACGTTACTTTATAAGACGCTAGTATAATACTCTACTACTATTACAGCCTAACTATTCCTATTAGATCTAGAACAGCTACTAGAAGGGCTGTGTTACTACCTCCCTACTACTTATAAACTATAATACTACTTTAAAACTATAATCTAGCTATTACAACCTAGATTTAGTTAGTAACTAGTGTAGCCTAAAGCGCCCCTAGCTAGCAGGTAAGGTAGCAAGACAATTAAGCATATAGGACTATAGCATATAACTAAAATAATAGGATAAAACAAAAGAACTACAGACAGTTACGTAATAAATTAGTTAGGATTAGTAGTAATCTAATATAATCTTACACCTAAGATTAGTAACTAGTAGAACTAATCTAACACTAAGGATTCCTAATAGTTAGAGGTAATCTAATTAAAGATATATAGATATAAGGATATCTATTCTATATAGATAGATTATCTTCTATAGCTCTTTAGTAATTAAACTTATAACTTTCATATTATCTTAATATAAGAAGCTTTTATCTATCTCTTTAGTTATAGTTAAACACCTAAGCTATCTACCTTTATTAGTTACGCAATTAATTACTATATACCTTAACTAGTAAGATTTCTAGTAAGCTAATAAGAACCTTATACTATTGTTTAGTATTCACCTCAACGTCTCTTACTAGATAACACCACTAAAGGATACCTAATTATAACACTAGCGCAGCTACATCCTATAGGGTATCTTAATAATACTGTTGAATTAGTACTTAAGGGCCCTCAATAGTTAGATCCTACAACAAAGCCAGGAGCTCCACTCTTTTGCAAATTTAACAATTAAGAGTCTCATTCACTTAGTAGCTCTGCGTAAAGCAACCCAAACTACTAATCTTAAGCACCCATGTTCAAATCTCAGTTAAGTCAAGGAAGTAGCAACAGGGATTCCTTTATAGTAAGCCTAAATCTACAATTAACATAGAGGGACATACAGCACAAGCCCTCTAGATTACAAACCAGCTCTAACAGAAGTCTAGCACCTTCTATAAAAGCTAGGGGGGTGTGTTAAATTAGTACTTAAGGGCCCTCAATAGTTAGATCCTGCAACAAAGCCAGGAGCTCCACTCTTTTACAAATTTAACAAATACTGCAGCTAGTGAAACCCGTTAGCTAACAGATAATCAGCAGAGATATTCAATACAAACTTATAACGTAACAGCTATTGTCAAATTCAGCAAAATGGCACAGTGGTGCATAGCGAAGTGCTAGGGAATCTACAGGTAATATACCCCACTTTACAGGGGAATTAGGCCAATAAGAGGCTACAGATTTACCGCCATTTACCCCTTAAGGGATAACTTTATAAGTAAATTTTAGCTATAAGGAATAAGAATATAAAAAAAGACATAATAAAATATACTATAATTTTACCCCTATAACTAGCTAAATTTAATAATTAATAGTCTAATATACGCTTCTATAATAGCTAAAGTACCCCTCTATTATAATAAATACTACTAAGAAAGTAATAATTCTATATTTAAAAAGTAATTAGCTACTATAGATTAACTAAATCTATAGCTACACTAAAGATAGCAAGATATAGGCGTTTATTAACCTAAAGGTAAAGTCTTTATACCTATTAATTACTACTAAATTAGCACTACTATATAAAGTTAAGATATCTAACTTTAATAAGGAATACTAACCTATTATAAGTAATAAGCTAAGTAGCTAAGCTACGTAATTTAGTATAACTACTCTAAGGACTATAAATATCTTAGTAAAAGTAAAAGCTAAATAACTAATAGACTTTAGCTATAAAAACTATAAAGTCTTTAAACTTAAGTAGGCGTAGTACGCTAAGTAAGTAAAAAAACGTAAGAAATAGAAAAAGTAATTTACTAATATAAAGGAGGTAATTTACTAATTAGTTATAGACTCTCTCCTTACTTAGTACTACTACTTTAGTAAAAACCTTATATAATAAATAACTAACCTTATAAACGCTATAGGTATTAACTAACGTAAGAAAGGTGTAATAGCTAGTAGTAAATATAAGAAGGTTTATAAAAAGGCTATATAGAAATACCTTATAATAAAGAAAGAAACTAAAGTATAGTTAACTAAGTAAGATAACGCGTATAAAGCTCTTAAGTATATAGATATAGTAACTTTACTACACCTAAAGCTTTAGTTTATAAAGCTTTAATAAATCCTTTAATAGAGCCTATTATTATTATAAATAAACGCGTTTACTATAGTAAAAGCTACTAATATAAATATTAATTAGCTAACGTAAAGTAAAGTACTAAGAGTAGCCTATAAGACCCTTAAAACTATAATTAATAATGCGCCTTATAGCTAGGCTAGCTATAAAGCTTTTAGCCTAACTACTATAACTAAAGGTTTATATAGTAACTATAAAGATTTACTATATAAAAAGTAATATTACTAAAAAGATAGCTATAGTAATAAATCGTACTATAGTAATAAGTATAAAGCCTATAAGGGATTTTACTACCTAAGTAAATACTAATATATCTTTAAGAAATAGTACCCTCCTTACTAAAATAAAGAAAAGCTATAACTTTAGTAGTAAAAATAGTAAGTTAAAAAGCAACTTAATAATCTACTATATTTTATAGAAAAAGTATAAAAGATTTACTAATAAAAGGAGTAACTATATAGTTACTACTAAGTAATAGTACCTATAGCTTTTTACTTCTTACTACTAACGTATATACTAAAGGAGTTAGTACTACTTAATTTAGAGGTAACTAATTATATATTTAATAACCTTATGTAGTTTAGAGACTTACGTAGTATAGCTATAAGAGACTACCTTTAGGTAGGTATAAAGCCTATAGTAATTAAAGGGTATAGGATAGCTAAAGTATATATAAAAGGTAATAATAGATTAGTAAAGATACGCCTTTATAAAGTAATCCTTTACTATAACTTTACTATAAACCTTATCTTATTTAACTAACTAAAGAAGATAGGTATTTAGTAAGATACTAGCCTAAAAAATAACTACCTCTATTAATCTAACTACTTATTAATTAAGTATATTACTAAAAAGAATAATTAACACGTACTTAAATACTGCCTTATTATAGAATTTAATAATATAGCTATATTTATCTTATAGAGAAGCACTAATAATATACCTCTACTACTATAGAAAAAGTACTACTATACTATAGTAATATAAAAAAAACCTATACGTAGAGATATAAAGCTATAGTACTACTAGCTTAGGTATCTAGGCGTAGTAGCTCTCTACTAATTAACTAACACTACCTAAAGAGTATAAATAACTAGTAGCTATAGTATAATAATTTATAACTATATAGCCTATAGACTTAGTAAAATAAAGCGCTAAGTGTAGTAGTAGCCTTATAAAAGCATAAATATTATAAAACCTAGTAACTAAATAGTAATTAATTTCTACGTATTTACTAAGGGGTATAGTAGATATACTTTATAAATACTTATTAGTAACTACGTATTAGAAATATTATAGGATTTCTACCTATAAGACTATAAAAGTAACGTAATTAACTAAACGCTATATAAGTTCCTTATATATCTTAAGAAGAAGTATAGTATGTAGGTAAAGGTTATTAAAACTAATAGGGAAATACTCTACTATAAGTAAGTAATAAAGATAATTACTACCTATAGAGTAACTATGAAGTACTTAGCGCTAAATACCTAAGTGTAAAATAAAGCAGCTAAGCGTATCGCTATAATTATCTACTTTAAGGTAAGATATATAAGAACTAATATAAAATTACCTAAAGCCTTATAGCTAGAGATATATATAGTAGTAACATACCTATATAACTATATACTATTAGTAGTTAGGGGGTAGAAATCCCTATATTAAGTATAGTATTTATACTTTAACCTATTTACTAATATTATAAATCTATACGTAAAGCCTAACCTTTCCTATATATAAGCGTATAGCTACTAAGCTTTCACCTTAACAGCTAATACGTAACTTAGGCGTAATAAGTAAAAGAAGTTATCCCTATAAGCGTAGATTAGTTACTTAATTAGTTACACTTTAAGTAATTTATACTACGTATAGTATCCTATTAAGAATAAGGTATTTACTATACGTAACGTAATATTTAATAAAAAAGAGAAATTTAATAGGTTAATTAACTACTTACTTAATAAACTATAAGACTAGGATCTTACTACTATTTAGGCGTAAATTAAATAACTTATTATATAAAGTACACTAGCCCTATAGGCTAAAGAAATTAATAAAGAAGAAGGTAATATTATTAAAGGATAGTATACTAAGGCTACACTAAGTAACTATAAAGCTCTTAAGAAAGAGTATAGATATTTATAAGTAACCTTTACTCTTTAGCTAACGCCTCCTTTATTACTACTAGCTGCATTCTTTAGCACTCTAGTAAAGCTTAACGTAAGGGGTAAAGGTAATAATAATACTATAAAACACTCTACTTTATAAGTAAATACTATAAAAGATTATAATAATACTATAAAACACTCTACCTTATAAGTAAATACTATAAAAGATTATAATAATACTATAAAACACTTTACTTTATAAGTAAATACTATAAAAGATTATAATAATAATATAAAGAACTCTACCTTATAAGTAAATATACTATTAATATTAGTAAATAAATTGCCTTTTTCTACCTTACCTATATATATATTAGTAAAGAATATACTACCTTTTTCTACCTTACCTACTATATATATATTAGTAAAGAATATACTACCTTTTTCTACCTAGCCTATATTTAATATATTAGTAAATATACTACCTTTTTCTACCTTATATATATAAAATACTTTTAGACGTAAGAAAAGTATAGACTTTACTATAAGCCTTAGTAAATTAAAAGTAAATATCCTATAAACCTTATTTAAAGTAGCTTTTCTTACTAAGGTAACCTATAAGTAAACAATAGGTAATTTAACTACTATAGGGACTAATTACCCTTATATATAGATAAAGAACCTAATTAGTACTTATTAGTAAACACTTTACGCCTTTCTAT
>JASUDE010000429.1:0-40900 GCA_034509685.1 Colletotrichum cereale | reverse complement strand
AAAGTGGTAGTGGTGGTTGTGATAGTATCATTTTTGGGGTGACCGAAATGCAGGGGTGACCGAAAAGTGGGTGCTTTGACTTACATATTTCAGATGCAAAGCACCATTTCCAATACGAGAACTGATCACGGTCCCATAGGTTCCATGGGCAACGCCATATACTCCGTGGTACCATCAATACATCGGTTTTCCCATTCAAGCTCTCACAGCCGCGATTAGGCTTCAAGAATACACGTTGACAGACCGTGGCACGTACTTGTCGCTCGACAAGGCCTTGGCGAATCAGACTGCCATCTATAAGGCAGCAACAGATAATGAAACAGACATGCTGCTCAACCCAGCGCATCTCCTTGTCGGGAGGAAGGCCCAAAACCTCACAATGGCCTATCAGTTTGCCAGCTGGTGTACAAATCGGAACGGTCAAAAGGTTATTGCTGATTTCAAGAAAAATGGAGAGCAGCTGTACACAGGTGCTCCTTGAATCAGCAGGACGAACGTGGGGTTTTGTTCTCAAAGCTACTGGTGCACAGAAGCCCGCGATACTTGAACTCAGCTCTACGACGCAAACATCGCATTTGGAGTAGTGTAGTTTGATACACCTTAGCAGTAATTTATATTTGAGGGGAAAAGAGCGAAGGTTGTGACATGCTGTTACCGAATGATGAATCATCGTGGCTACACTGATGTCGTAGACTTCTGTGGAGTTTAGGGGTTAGATATCTAGAGAAGGTTTGTTGGCTGCATGGATGCCTATCTTGGCATTTTCGGACACTCCATAGAGTATGAACCGGAGAACTCATCGCCCTCTCGGGCGAGATTATCGGATCATGTCTTCAATGCAACAAACGGTTGACTGATGATATCCTCCAAATCAGTTGAGGGGCCAAAGAACTAAGACGAACGGTCGCAGCTGGCATGTGGACATCTGCCAAGACTCTTTACTCGGAATCATTTCGCGCAGAAAGCTAGAGGTGTTTTGTAATGTATAGTTGTGGATCTCGTTGATCTCAATGATGATTAAGGGGTGCAAGTTGTAGGTGAGGATGTGTATGGTGTGTCGTCTTTGAGGGCCATCATGCCAATTGTCAAAGAGGTGAGCAAGGGTATCGTAGTATCATGCCCGATATTGATGGGCATAAGATTTGAAGTACAGAGGGCACGTGTATTGGGAAACTGTGTGGGATTGATGACATACTATTGAGAGGTGTGCAGCTCGCAATAAAAGTACGCTATCAAGCATGACCTTGACTAGCAGGAACCTCGGCATCACAGCTACCTATATACATCGTCTACTCAAATTTCGATCTTCACGATTCCATTGATTGGTTTTCAATGTTACTATAACCTCACTTATAAAGGCCCATGTCAGCAGGCTTGTCACGTGCCAGACACTACGCGTTTCACTCATTACTCGCATACATATCGAAGCTGTGTTTCCTATCTCTATTTTCCTAAGATTAAGCATCTTTCACCCCTATTCTCTTGGGCACTCACTGCTGTATGCTCTAACTTGTGACAGTTTAAGTTCAAAAGCTCTTCACCAATTGATGGCTGGACGGGAATGTTCGAAAGGTGGTATTGGTTCAAACAGTGGCGTCGGATTCGATCAGAATGTTTTCAATTCTCTCCTTTAGTTGGTTGTGTCTTAGATCTCTCCATGACTTCCTAGCGATTTGCCCGTCTTGTCTCGGTAGATGATGTCAGTTTCATCTGTGGGCCCTGCTGGGTCTTGAGCCCATAATATTGAATGCCATGTGGAGGAGGTACATCGAAGGTTCCCACCGGGCTTCCGGCAGGCACTATCTGGAAAGGAAGCCGTGTTGCATGGCAAAAGCACCACGGAGTACCTAGAACATGTGTGAGACCCTTGCAAACTGTCTCAAGTCGCTTGCTAATAGACAGAACGCCATATCTCATAATGTCATGTCATTGTTCAGACTTTGGCAAGCACGGCAGCTCAGCATGGGGAAGAGTACATGGAGCGATCGAACCCGCGTGGCACTATCCGTAATACCACGAGACAAACAGTCCTCCTACTCATATCTAAAAGCCCAGACCGAGATGATGCCCGTGTCGCGGATCTTCTGGATGGAAGTTTGTGTAGCGTCGCCCGCGAACTGGTGTTATCAAGCTGCAACCGGATGTGCAATCGTGAGGAAGATTTATGTGTTTGTGTTTTCCTGCAGTAATCAGTAATCGCGCCAGGGAGTCCGAATTGGGCTTGACGCCAACGGCTGAGCTGGATATCACATTTGAGAGGAATGCTCGGCGCGTTTGCCGCATGTAGTATGGCTCCTCAAAGCTTTCGGAAGCTTTTGCATGGTCAATAATGATCAAGCGGGTAGGGTAGTCTCTCCCATCATTCGTGGGACTGTGATGGCCCTCCATCATTGTTGGCCTCGCAAAACGTTGGCAATGCGTATCAAATGTTGGCGCCGAGCACCACCAACTCCACTTGCAACCGAAATATCATGGCAGCGTCCGGATACGCAAAGACATATGCCAAGGCGGAGATGTGGCATCTCCTCTCCTCGTGGCGGATCTGGGATCCGCAAAACCCCCGCAGCTACTTTCTGACCTAGTCCAAAGAGCGCGATCTCCTCGCCAAACTCCAGTGGCAGACGAGATTAGCTACAGATACAAGATGCGCCAGCGGAGAACCATATCTGCCTATCCTCCATCCTCTGAGATAAGGAGCATGGCCAGGATAGGCGCTTGGCACAACCTCCAAAATGAAGCAAATCTCCTGTCGCGGTCACTCGCGCTCCGATGACCATCGTGCAGCGCAGCGCGGGCGGTGAATCCCAGCATCTCTAATTTCCCCAGCGTGCGGGTTTTTTTGTGACGTTCCTGTCTCGGTACCCGAGTCAGAATGCAGCAGACCGTTAGCGACTCTTTGTCAGGTCATAAGAGATACCCCATCGGTGCAAGCGCCCTGCCGTGTGACAACCCAAGGTTTGTTACAATTGGTCGATATGCCACAGGGCGGAAATGGGCAGAGAGACAAACAGTAACCATTTAGCAGGGGTTAGAACTCGGAAGGGGCTATTCTAAGTTCGGGGGGGTTTTGCAGTCATCAACTACAGTATGAGTGAGTAATAGGTGCAACCAACAGCTATAGATGCTATAGGTACCCATTATAGCGCACTATATGCTAAACACATACTTAGTATACACTATAATATTCCCTAAGAGGTTAGGTAGTGTTTCAGACCTACACAAGAGACTATGTATTTCTTTAGAAGGCAGAAGATCAACTATGTCAGACACTTGGTGTCTGGGATGCACCACGTAAGGCCTCATGAGACGACGGCGGGGGCTCCGGGCAGAGTTCTCGCCCTTCTTCGCAACGCTCTATCACCCTGAAATCGGGTTGTCCGGATCCGGAGCTAGGGTTCAACGACCGTCAGAGCCCAGCACCTCTGTTGAATCCGGTACGCTCTCGCTGTCTTTTTTAAAAATTCGCTGAAAGGACCGTAGTCGCAACCGCAGCAGGTCTGCCAGGCGGACAGGACAGCCTTCGATTGATAGAACAATATAGATGAGGGAAGCCGGCAGAACAGATCCTTCGTCGACATATCGCTGGCCGAAGCTCCTACGTTATAGGGTATGACCTTCTAGAACTATGGGGCACTTACCTAGTATTCCATCCGAACTGAACTGTATTTAGCATAAACTCAAACGTAGCTCAAAGCTGCAAAGCCAACAACAGCCAGCCCCTGCCCGGGTGACCCCGATAGACTGGAACGGTGTGATGCAGGGTTTATGTGCTTTGGGCAAACCCCCTTTTTATCAGACAGCCACGCCAAACACCTAAGCTGTGAGCAGTCTAATTGCTGCTTGTTAACGGCTCCATGCTCCGGGAAACGAGACCGAGAGCAAGACATAGGCAGCCCTGGCCGTGCCGCTTTCCCGAGTGACAAGTCCGCCGTGGTTGAATACCTACGGCTTGGCCCCTTGCGCACGCACAACGCCGCAGCTTTGGAACTCATCATTGTACCCCCACCAATTGCGGCGCGGAGCACATCTGAGGGAGGGGGGATCTTAATCAGGCTGCCTGTTTGTAATCTCCCGGTTCCTGGGTCTATTGCTGTTCTTCCAAGGCCGCCAAAAGTGTACATAATAGCCACGATGCCCCCATTCAGTAGACTCTCTTTTTGATCCATCATCCGATCTCAGTCATTCCTTTGAATTCCAGTCACTCCTTTGTATTCCAGTCCAGATCCGAAAAACTCTTTCCAAATGCGTTTCTTCGCCACTGCCCTCGCCCTCGCGGCCCCCTTGGTCTCCGCCATTGAGTTTACCAGCCCGGCTGCTAATTCTACCGTCACCAAGGGGTCCAGCCAGCAGCTGACCTGGAAGTCTGTTGACACCGACCCGTCGACCTTTAGCATCTTGCTCGTCAACTTCGTCAACTGGCCTCCTTCCTACACCCTTCTGGCCCAAAACGTCCAGACCTCTGCCGGGACCGCCTCCGTCGAGGTGCCCTGCTCCACTGACAACTCTAGCGGTTACCAGTTGTGAGAAAAGTCCCTTCTCCTATTTGTCCCTCCCCTTTCCCTCTTGCGCTATTCTTCCTTCTTGGCCCCCCATCGGGCCCTCGCTTTTGGAACCCCCTAAGCTGTGCTCGCCCCATTAGCCTATTTCTCGGCAGGGCAGAATTCTCGGCGAGTCGTGCATTGCAATCCCTGCATCTTTAGATGAAAAGCGGAGCAAGCAGTTTACCTGAGACGGCGCCAACAGGGAGTGTTGGAAGACGTGAAGAGAGGCAAGCGGACTGACATGTCACAGTAACGCCATCAACGGCACCAACGTCTTCGTGATCTACGCGCAGACGCCCAAGTTCTCCGTCAGCGGAGACGCCTGCATTGATCCGACCCCGGTGCCCCCGGCTGTGCCCTCAGCCTGTGCGCCACCGAGCACCGTCACTGTCACGGTGAGCAAGACCCTTTCCAAGAACTCCACCACGACGGCGACGGGCGGTATCTCGGCGGGCCATATCACGGCCTCCACCTCCGTCTCGGTCTCCTCTTCCCAAACCACTTCTGCACCCACTTTCCATGGAACTTGTCCTGACACCGTTGGCTGGGCCTCAGACTACAACCACCCCGTAACTCTCGCCGAGCCTCCTCACCATCCCGAAGACTCCCGCTACCCCCAGCCCACCAAGGCCCCGTACCCAACTGGCGGTAACGACGACGACGACGACGACGACGACGACGACGACGAGAACCTGACGAGCACCATCTACAGCACCACTTACCTGCCTTTGGAGATGGCCCCTACCGGCGCCTGCGCCTGCTAAGTGGAAGCTACTTTTCTGGCAAACCCCCTCTGGTAATATAAGTAGCGTCCTCACATGGCATGTGGCGAAATCGAAACCGGAGTGAATTGTTGGCGATAATGTGTACTCTTCTGTGCCTCAAATGAGGCAAAGTGTGTTAGACGTCGGTGGTTTGGTGTAATACTTTGGGACAAAGGCATAAAATATACCAAGCACAGTCGGCGGAAGTGTGCTCGATCTGAAGACCACTCCAAATCAAGCCCTGAAGCCTCTTGAAATCACCCTTGCAGCGTCTCTACAGAATTCCTTGTGTCATTCAGTCGTGTGTGTGCTCTCTAGTTCCTAACGTCTCAACGCCTAATAGTGAAGAAAACACAAAGGAGAAACATGACGCCACATGCACACACACCCACATTGCAAAGGTCTAAAGAGCCTTAAATAAATGTAAAGTCCCCCAATTGAACGCAGGCTCTTCTGTAACTTGCAAAGGTTAATTATGAGGCTGACAAACACTGGCGACCCTTAGTGACGCCAATAATAGCCCGCGCTGCCACAACTCCGCGACGCCAAGGCGTGCCGAGACGGTGGAGGCGGTAGCAAAGCTCCGACCCCAAACAAGCACCTGCGGCGCCATCTGATGTCGCACAAAACCGACGAGTTCATGGCATTTCGTCCCGACGTTCTCCTCCACCTCTACCTGGCCTGTGTTTTGACAGCTTTCTTGTTTGTGGGTGGGCCCAAAGACGAATGACAGGCCATAGAACCCTCTCCCCGTTGATACCGGCAGCTCGGCATAGCGGACACCATGGCAGACTGTACTGGGCGGGGGGGGGGGGTTACATCCGGATCCGGGTACGGGGCAGGGGCCTGCAGCAGAGGGCCTCATCGCGACTCGAGACCTCGATCCCGCGATCCGCGGCCGGGGTTTCGATGGCTTCGGCCTATGAGATGCTGTTCGCTAGCAGGTGTCTTATTTATGGATGTGTATGTGCACGAATATGGGGAAACACACATCTGACGAAGTAAGGATCGGATGACATTCTTCGCATATTGTGCGGACCTATAGTGGCCAGTCCCCTTACCCTCCAAACTGTCCATCACTTCTATGTATCTCTCACTGCGCATGTTCATTACCTTTTTCCTAATTCGAGTGGAACTAAAGCTTGACGCTTCTTGACGTATTCTATCAACAATCTAATCATTTCTTTGCTGCTGAGCGGCCATACTCCGATTCATCTTAACGCTATTTATTTGTCTTATTCGATTCATCAAAGTCACGATGCGCTTCTGTTCCATGGTTACTTGCGCCCTCTTGGCGCTTGGCCAAACAGGTCTATGCGATCGCCAAGGAGGCCAACCGGGGCTGCTTTCGGTATGAAGATCCGATAGACCTTCCAGATGCCGGCAAGACGAAGATCACCTTTCTGGATAGCCACCGTCCTGTCTTGGCTCGTCAGGCTAACTTTTGAATCACAGGGCAGTCCCGCCAGCCGCGCTAGGGCTCTCGTCAGAACAGGTCTCGAAAGGCCCAATTTCCAAAAGAGACAGATCAGTTTCGAGAACGGAGACATCAGCATCGGCGGTGCAGATGGGCTGAAGATCAGTGGGAAGGTCAAAGACAAAGCCGAGGCCAAGGGTCAGACCAACGAGCTGGGAGTCAATGTCGCTGGCACCCGGATCGCAAACAACAACGCCGGCTTGACCATCGGGGGTGTTAAGCTCGAGGACAACAAGTCTGTTGGAGCAACCGGCAACAGCGCCCTTGACTCACTCTTACGTACAGCCAAGGAAGGCAAGAAGAACGGAAACGGCACCGCAAATGCTGCAGAGGGAGCAGCAGATCCTGCCAAGAAGGCAGGAAAAGGCCAGAAAGCCGGTAGCAAGGAGGGGGGAAAGGATAAAGCTGGGGAGGCTCCTGCTAAGGAGGGACAGCCGAAAGCCGTGGAAGAGTCGGAGCAGTTCAAGGAAAACGCCGGGATTACCCTTGGTGCTGACGGCCTGGCTAAAAACCGTAAGAATGTCGGACTCGTATTCCCCTTCGCATTGCTAACTTTGTTGTTCTAGTTGGCGGCAACCTTGGTATCACGAAAGGCAGCGATGGCAGCACTTCCGTCGGCGGCAAGTCTGGTCAGTGCATACGCATCTCTCGTCATAGTATACATCTTCTAACAGGCACTAGGTATCAACATAAGCGCTCGGAAGGATGGCACGTCCGATCTTAGTAACGAAGACGGTCAACAACAGTAAGCCACGTCGCTTCAAGCAGAGACGACTGGAAATGTCAGATACTCCGTTCATAGGCCCGGCCGGTGTTGCTCGAGATATCTATTATCTCAAGTTCAAGGTTCCAACCTCCAGACCGCGTAGGTCAGCCTTAGGCTATAGTATACAGGCATTGAAGAGAAAAGCTGCGAAAGGCCAGGACTTCAATCACAGCTTGATATGTTACCCTAAAGGTTATGTCATGATGGCTTAGAGTACCTTCATAGCCCATGAATCATTGTGAGACGGGTGTTCCTCTCTACCCCACGGCCACGATTCGGAGCCTGTTTGTCGTCCAGCTTGCTTTCCTCACATCACGTCGTAAGTTCTCGACCGCAAACTGGACCTTTCCTCTTTGATATGTTATAGTCTCTTTGTTTATTTTTCTCCCAATTTCAGAGCTTGACTGGGGCACATGTAAGAGACATGCTATTGAAAGTCCAATCTACAATGCCGCATTGTTCAATGCTAGTCTGGCCTAGAGTATATATACCCTCATTACTTGAAGGAGTATAGTTAGCCTTGAAAAATGACACGACGTATGTGGATTTCTGATCTTTGCTCAGGGCTTGCTGTCTCTATCCTTGCACCTGCATGCACGCATGTTGGTCAGGGGAGTGGAGGGGCTTGCATGTTTGCCTAGTTCAAACAATCCATCTTAATGGCAAAGACTGGCCTTAAACCGTAACTTGGGTCAAAGTTTATCCAGCTGTCTTAAGGACACAGGCTGCAGGCCTTGTGCTTTTCTTGAAAAGTCGTTTTCCTTAAACCATAATCATCTCTTGCCCAATACAAAATGCTTGTTTCCGCGATCCCAAACCGGGTACAATGCCCCCGGAAGCACGCTGCTAAGACACCAGCCGATTTTATATCTCCCTTTCCCGGCTCACAGTTCTGGATTTTCTAAGCATACCGAAAACCTGGTGTTTGCTGTCATTGGGGCTCAATACGCCCCTAGTGCCAGCCCGAATGGGACCGCTGTTGCGCAGTTAACCCACCTCACCACGTCCGAGGCCGTTGACGCCCAAGCCCATTCCCAGTTTGCCGATTGGGCATCCGTAACCGACAGCCGGGGCTTTATGACATTGGTCACTTGGCTTATTGGCCTAGTCAAACGGCATACGAACAGTGGGCCGTCGAATCGGGTTTCCAACAATGGTGGGGAAAACTTGACACTGAGTCCCAAGACCATGGATGGTTCCTCGAGATCTTCTTCCCTTCCATCGATCGATTCCAAACCGTCTCCTCTCACAACGAGGTCCCGGAAGGCGCGGCGCACATGAGAGAGCGCGTGGTTGGCCCTTAAGGGACAGTTTTATTGGGGCAGCATGCGCGATCGTATGGCTGTTGCTCAGAGCGACGAGCTCGTGGGTGAAACCGGCGAGCAAGCCAGGACAAACGTTGTCAATGAGCAAAGTGAAACAAAGGCAAATGATGACGGAGCACAAACACAACGCAGAGTAGTCGTCGCAGGAAAGCGAAACCTCGCGGTAATCCGCTCCGGTCATGACTGGTCTGATATGCTTCCTGAAGAGCGGAAACTATACCTCGAGACTATACATCCTGTGTTGATCAAAGGTATGGACTTCCTGCGCGACAAAGGCCGCGAAGTAGGTTGCCACACCTGTCGCTTTATGGATCTCATCGATCCTGTAACGGGCGATGCGAACAAAGATCGGACCTTTAGACTGGCTTTTTTCAACCAACTCAGTTCACTTAAGGGATGGGCCAGGCAATACCCAACGCACTTGGAGATCTTTGGAGGATTCCTGCAGTATGCGAAGAAGCTCGATAACAACATTTCCCTACGATTGTTCCATGAGGTCCTAGTCCTCAAGCCGGAACAGCAACTGTTTGAGTATGTTGGTTGTCATTCAGGGACCGACTTCCTGCCGATTGTTTCATGATAGCTGTATGATACTTGCTTACCTCAGCGTTCCTAACCCCCACGAAGAGAGTTACACACTGTCTGTCCTACAGGCAATATGTCAAGCTGGTCGATATTGTAGATTTCGAAAGTCGCTGGAGACTTGCAGAGCTTCGGCCTTAAGACTATATCACTGCATTTGAGTCTTTGATGGTGGATAGATGTGCCAGCACAAACCAGTGCAATCCAATTCTCTGGAATCGGCAACTCATCCCTCGAAGGGTTCAAAGTCATAGGTCTTCCGCAGCATCAGGCCTCTTTCTTCGTCTCTGCAATATGATCGTATTTCTTCAATGGTTTGTTGGCCACGAGAGAGAGGTGTTCGAAATTGGCTATCGATTGCAACGCGTATTGGCAGAAAGCCGATATGGAATGGTACCAAAGAAAGGGGGCCTAGAAGCCATCTGTACAAGTGCGAGACATGCTTGTCAACAATGATTCAATAATCCGCAGCCCTTTCCCATGTTTGCTCATGGGAATCACTGGATGGAGACGTACCTTTCTACGCAAGCAAACCAGACAGTCCTGCCGTCTTGCGAATCATTCCGAAGTTGTATGCCCGGCCAAAGTGCCATCCCCTGACACGTGCTCGACAACCGTTTCTATGTCTCCTGTTCCCTCTATGAAGTATATTGCAACTCCTTAGGCCCCTATCCGGTAGAAAGGTAAGCCTTTGTAGTCCCCATACTTTCTATATAGCGGTAATGTCTACTGGGCTGCTTTCAGCAAGGTGTACATGAGTTAGTGGGTTGATGGACTGGAGGGCCTGTATACTATCGTCGTCTTCGGCCATCGTATGATTCGTATTGTGTTGGACTTGTCGGAGCTCATTCGGACGTTTGTGTTTCGCGGAAGGGAATTCTGACAATGTTACACGTTATTTCAACTCCACAATTTGTAGGATAAATCCACGAAGGGTTATCGTTGACTCATACATACCAGTAGCAGCTAGGATCAGAGAATCACAGTCACAGGATTTGAATACAGCTTCTATCCCACCTGGGCCGCGAAACTCGATTCGGCAGCCTTGCTGCTGACATGCTGGAGTAGCCCCTCTTCACATCCGCTCTCCACTGCAATCCGGTTCGCAAAATCGTTGTTATCCCACCGGCAGACAAAACCCCCTTAATGATATTAGAGACCTGGTTGATCGCCGCGCAGTACTATCAGAATGTCTTGCTGCAGGGGGACTTCCCATCAGCTGGAGAAATATTCACGCAAACGACAATGTTCTTGGGGATTTGAGATGCACTTGTTTCCCAGTTGCTATTGACAACCGTTGTCAAGCAGGGAAATTGAACTCCTATTTACTGATTGATATGATTCTTGTGTATTTATCGTATTTATGTACTAGCTAGAACCCGAAAGAAACGCCGTTCCCTTTAACGGATCAAGAACGAAAGGCTTGATATTCTCAATAAACTCCTCGTCGCTCTCGTTGCCTCGTAAGCACCAGCACCATATTGCCATCCCGAGGCAGCGGTCCCATGATAGCAAGGGAACCAGGGGTTTATTGTCCATTGTTATCGTCGCTTTCTCGCACATCTCGCTGACCAGCAATCCCTTGTCGGCGCTTATATCTAGTAACGCCGGGTCAGTCGGAACTGAGCCGCCACACCATTGTGCTAGTGGGCCATCCCACACCACCAATGGAAGAGGTAATTGGATGCGTAATAGGGCAGGCTCTGCATTTCGGGAAAGTCGTAGCGCCGGATGTATCGTCATGAATAGCGTTTGTAGGATCAGATGAAGTTTGAACTGACATACGGCTAGGCTGTAGGCCGATGCTGTTAGCCAAGTAGAGCAGAGTGTAGTATCACACGGACCTGGTGCCGGACCCAGTAGTGGTATTGCCTGCACACCCAGCGTCTGTCGTACTGCGATAGGAGAAACAAGCAGGACTTACCGCTGGTAAAGTTCCCGGGAGATCCACGTGTAGCTGCTGTGCCCACAGAGTCGCGATCCCGCGTTAATCTTCGGCTGATCGTAGACACCTGTGGCTTTGAATATGTCTAACAGCATGGCATGGATCATCGCGACGTTTTCGATAGATTTGTCCGCTCGGTATGGCACGAGAATCGTTGCGATCAATGTGGCTTGGAAGATAGGCAGCAGATCTGACCTAGGTAATAGCAGGCCTTGTCTAGCTTGGTCTAACAGGTCGAGCTAGCTGCTTGTCAGCTGTACTTTCCTTTAGTACAAGTTCAGGCGTACCGAATGTTATCTATTGGTATACAAAGAAAATAAACAAAGCCAAATCGAGGACAGAACTCACAAGTTTGTTTCCGGTCTCTATTAAAAGGTGGTCATGATACTTTATAGAGAGGGCTTTCGCTTGTGGCGACCCAGCGAACCATAAGCCAACCGTCACGGCGGCTCTTGTCAACAGCGGGGGCTGCGCAGTTGTTTCGTATAACTCGCGATGTAACAAAGGCCACTGCGGATGGAATTGTTCAAAGTAAATTCTCTGGAGCTGTAAACTTATACGTTCGGATAGGAAGAATTGAGATTCGGGGGTGCTATAGTCGATCGCGTCGGTCATCAGCGCCAACGCTGATGGCATGATGGTATGCATCGGCAAGCCTGTTAATTCCATCTTCGCTGTCATCGGCTCGGGTGGAGTGATGGGATTCGGCGTTGTTTCCAGAGATGTAGCGGATCTGGAGGGTGATCTGGACGAAGATTTGCTGCGCGGCTGTGGCCACTCGCACGACTTCCCCTTATCACTGCATGTCGAGCAGACTGGTTGCTGGCCGTCGCACCTGGTCTTTGTCCGGTGACATGGAATACAGGCTTGTGATACCCGAGTTGGCAGGGCAGAAGGACCATGGAGTACCATGTGCCTACGGAGTGTGTCTCTGGTTATTGGGGTTTGTCAGTCCAGTCCGTCGTCATAAATCTGCGTTGACCATACGCCATTCGGGAGCGGAATGGTACACAGAGGGCAAAAGGGAAGAAGGGGAACAACTGGTATCAACCATACCCTCTTGTAAACTTTGTACCGCATGATGGGCACGAGAAGGAAGGCGTCGCAGTATGCTCCTTCTTGTGACGGGTGAGGTGTTCTTTGCGAAGATACGATCGGCCACAGCCTTCAAGGTCGCAGGTATAGGGCATCTTGGATACCTCGAGCACGGGGAATATGTAGATCCATAGCACTGAGATAGTTCCGAAGAGAATACTAGACCTGGAAGAAAGTCTTTAAGGAGGGTTCGGACATGCAAGATAGTCGTCGTGTGCGTGGAGTGTTACTGGTGTTCGGGCTTGAATCTCGCCTGGTTCCGAGAGAGCTGTGTTGAGTAGACGTACGCTAAACTAGTTACGGCACTTTCAAAAGAAATATTCGCCATCGATTGGTCGATGAGGCTCTATAGATTACTCAACTTGCATGACTCAGCCTCGTGAGCCGGTGGGATGCCGTTGATGTGGGCTTCTTGCAGCCGGCCGTGTCTGCCGAGCGCCGAGGGTATTATATCCGTATACGCCGGTTTACCAGCAGGATGGAATGATATTCCAAACAGCGAATAGCAACAAACAAAGTACGCCATATCACGAGCAGGCAAAAACTGTAAGGTTCGCCCAGAAATCTAGATTGTCCAGTCCAGAGGAGAGGACGAAGCTAGTTAACAGATCTTACTCTGACGCCGCCCGTCCACGAAGAGTTTCTGACCTGAGACGCACTGCTATCCACTAGGATTCCTGGTTGAACTCGTAGAGACCAGTAGCCGTCGCGATCGTACTCGTCAAACTAGGTAGGTAATGGGTCCCTGCTAATCTGACAGCCAGGCATTAAACACCATCGAAAACTGTTAGAGATCCGTCCACCTTCTTTCACAACGTCTAGATTCACATGTCCACCGTTCGGCGGTTGGGGCTTCTAAGCCAAGGCTCTTCCGTCTGATATTGATTGCGCCACAGCGGGCTACAAGTCTCTCCTGACGAATCAAAGTCCTTCTCTCTACGGAATTGACGTTACCCGTTGGTGCCCGCTCGGCCACTGTGATGTCTTTTTTACTCCGCATCCCTACTCGCGGCATTTGATGTAGGCATCGCGCGCCTCATCTAGTTTGAGTTCCGCGCCGATCGCCGCACACATTCGAGAAATACAATTTGGCTGACCCTCGTCGGCCAAGGTCTAGGTTTCCTGGTCGGTAAGGGAGGCGATAAGGACTGGAGGGGCACCCCAATCCTCGACCGGAACACAGTTTATGCAACTGCCACGTGCCGATCTAGCTCTAGAGATCAAAAGAATCAGGCAGTATGTCGTTCATATTTAGTGAACTCAAAGCATTCAGTAGTGTATTATCGGGCGTCATTTGACGGCTTGGCGTGGCGAACTGTCTGGGTTCTACCACAGTCGAACAGCACCACCCACTCAAGAGACAGATGGATCGTCGTAATCGCTTTACAGAGTCTTTGAATAGGGTTGAGCAACTCTCAATGCTGATATAAACCAACGAGGAAGAGGGCTGTGAAACGTCTCTCCATTACCTTTTATAATTGTCATAATTAGTTATCATAGATGGCATTACTTGAGCATTCGTATCTAGGGTCTTTGAGTCGTACCTTACACAATGCTAACCATTCTGCCATACCACCAGTATCTAAAGCTGCTTGAGGGAATGTCATGAATCCTCCTCAAGACCTGAGCTTGAGCAGACCACAAGCGCTTTCGGGAAGCGCTGATCAAATGGGGGTGGGATATGTACATTGATGCACCCCGGGAAGTACGTACTCGTTTTCGCCGCGGTAGAATGCATGTCTACATTCGGATGGTTTATTAAGCGGCCAATCTGGCTCCATTCTAGCGACTAAGAGTAAGTTGCCGTCGCACATGGTTCGGTGAATTGAATGATCGTGCCGAGAGCGAACAGAGACAGGAAGGAAACAATGGGACCGCCCCTGGTATTAAGCGCTGCCCTTGCAGCTTTACGCGTGGCTTGTGAACAAGCTCTTGAATAAAGTTGTCCACCGCTACAGGGTTCCAATTGCGGATACGGGCAATTCGGCGGTCTGAAGTAGAGTCAATGACACGACGCTAAGGTGAGCCCCAAGGACGCGGCGCTGGGTGCGCGTCGGATGGAAGACCAGAATGGGTGAAGATTGCGCAGTTCAGAAATTGTTTGGCCGAAATTAGACTCCGCAATGATATTGCGCAGAATCCACAACGGCCCTTCAGTGACTCCCAATTCCTTTCAGATCAAGATCATTCCCCCACAGCAAGAAATAAACAGCGTGAGCCGGACGGTCCGTAACTGATGACTAGGATCCGCGGCGCAAAAGGTCAAGAACATAAAGGTTGAGATGCCGAATGTCCACCATGTAAGCCCTCTTCCTTGTCTGAAACCCGGAAGCCACGGACGTCAACGGTGTCGTCGATGAAATCTTGATTTCAATGGCCAGTACCGGGGTAAATGATGTAAAATAAAGCTTTCCCCGCAGGACAAAATACATCGACGGGTACAATTGTTCTCTTTCGTCTGAACATCTCTGCCCAAACCTAGAGCTTACACTTTAACACGTGTAGCGGAACGACTTGTTTTCCCTGTCCGTCATTGACTGCCAAACCTCCGGCGCCAAGTATGCGTCCTCGGACTGCTTGATAGCGCCACGTCTCTTGTTCTCGAAGCGGTAGTATGCGTACAGGGCGAGGGTGACGATGGCGCAGCCGGCCTGAGTGCCCATCACGGCGATTTTGGCCGGGCGGTACTCGGGCGCGTCTTTGGCCTGGAAGGTTTGGGGGCCGATGATGTTGCCCAAAGAGAAAGAACCGGAGATGATGGCAGCGGCGAAAGCACGCTTGGTGGCGCCACCAAAGTTGGCAGCAGTCCACTAGAAGTATGTCAGCGGGCGTTCCTAAAGTCTACAGACTCTTGGACCACTTACAGCGTAGAAGACAGTCAGAGGAGCGACGACAGCGTTGACGAGATAGATGCCTGCCAGGCAGCCCGAGCGGTTGCTGACGGGAAGAAAGGACATCAGAGCACCGCCAATAATGCTGCAAGCTGTTAGTGAGTTACATCTCTCTTACGCCACTTCACTCGGTCCACTTACGCTGGGATGATGCAAGCCACGATCCACGCCCAACGGTTGGAAGTGTGACGGATACCAAACCCTACGAGAAGGGTGAAGAACATACTGACCACACCAGAAGGCATGTTCATCAAAGCAGCATGCTTCGGATCGAAGCCGAGGTTGCGGATCAGAGTGGCCGAGTAGGTGGTGATAACACCGCTAGATACGGAAAGCTTGGTGGCGTTAGCTAAAACCAGCCCACATCAAAGGGGTAAGATACGTACGAGAACAACGGCCAGAGTCAACAGATACATCTGGGGGTCCGTCAAAGCCTCAAGGATCTGTCTGGGGCGGAACTTTCGGCTCTCGATGCCGGTCTGGTTGACACTGACGTGTTTCAACAGAGCGACCTTCTCGGTGTCGGACAACCACGTCGCCTGCATAGGAGTATCGGGCACGAAGACGACGGTGCAGATGCCGATAGTCACGGTGATGCAGCCCAACACGATGAACATGATGCGCCAACCAGCGAGGGCGGCGTTGGGAGAAATGTGCTGGAAGGCGTACGAGATGGCGCCGCCGATAATCTGGCCCAGACCGAGGCCCAGGTACCAGAAGGAGAAGCGCGGGGCTTGCTCAGACTTGGTGTACCACTGGGAGCTGATGAGCATCAACGACGGGCCAATGGTGGCCTCGAAGATACCCAGAAAGACGCGCGAGACGAGGAGCGTCTGGTAGTTGTGCGCGGCAGCACCACAAGCAGTGGCGGTACCCCAAAGGATGACGTTCAAGCCTAGCCACTTGGCCGCCGGGACCATCTGGAGGAAGTAGACTGATTTCAAACCGTCAGCGTTTTCCCTTGTTCGTCTGCGCGATGGTTCAAGGCTCGAAATTGTCGAATCGTTCTTCTTCCGGCAAAATGCAAAGGGCTGGGTTACGCACTGTTGGGGATCTCAAAGCAGAGGAGACCGACGAAGAGGAACGTGGCGATGTTGGAGAACTCGTTGCCAACCAGTTTCAGGTCTTTGGACAGTCCCATCACGGCGGCGTACTGTCGTCACGCAACGGATTAGTCTGGAATTCTAGATAGGTGTTCCGGACCACAAAGAACGGAGGGCATGCCTCGAAGATGGAAGAACGTACATTGAGGATAACCTTGTCTAGGAACTGCATGGTGTAGCAGAGGAACATCAGCGGCACGATGCGCCAGTCGATCTTGCGCCTGAGGGCATCGATGTCGACAGAGCTCGTGTCGTCCCCGGCATCGCGGTGGTCATTGAGATACTTCCACGCGGCGTCGACATTACCTTCAGGTGCGTTCGAGTCGGACGAGGCCAAGCTCGCAAGATCCTGGGGTCGCTTCTCTTCTGTAGACATTATCGAGTTCGTTCCCCTTGGAGTTCGAGAGTGAAACAACCAAGAAAGGGAAAAAAGCGGCAAAGGACTAGCCTTCAAGATACCGGTCCAGTAAACAACAGAAGGGGCGAAGCGATAGAAACGCTATCTTTCTTCGCTGTGGCCAACAAGGCAACCACGGGTTTGGAAAGTATAAAAGAGTGTTACGCGAACTCCCCTCCGATCTGCGCAGGTGTCAGATGGGCAGAAGAAGACTCAAAAGTTGTGGTATGCGAAGGGAGGTAGGATGATAGTAGGACGAATGGGATGGGAAAAGTAAGGAAGGACAAAAGTTTGATTCGACTTATGAGAAGGATATCTAGGATGTGATGTAACCTCGCCAGGAGGAGTACATGAGAATGGGAATGCCATCCGAGATCACCTGTGGTACTGCAGGTGGCTCGGCTTTGTACGACCACACCCATGTCAGCACCAATGTTCGAGGTAATAGTTCGTATGACCCGTCACAACCAGCAACCGGTCCAGCAATCGAGCGGTTCAGCGCCCAGTCCACCCGGAGGAGTTCCTCGATACCCGCCTGAGTCAACTGGGGTGTGGACGCGGGTCGGAGCAAGGGTCCGGGGGGCCGGGCCTGGTTCGGAGCACTGGCATTGCAACCCCGGCTGGCCGGTGCATTCGGCTTGGTTGGCCTGGACCTCCCGTTCGACAATGAGAAATGAGGAAAACCCGCCCTTGATCTTCGACGGACGGTGCATTTTCAGCCAGGGGTCTCAGCCAGACAGCAGCCGGAGCTTGGCCAGCCATGCGGTTCTCCTCAATTCAAGACCCAAGTAGTGTTCCGTTCAGATCCGGCGGCGTCGCCCCGATCGCCCATGCTAACTCGTCCTTCTAGATTTCTCGCCAAACTGGCCCGCTCTTAGTGACGGAACACTAATGGCCATGTTCTCTCCCTGTCCACCTACACGTGTACTTACACCATTGCTGGACCCTTATCAAGCGACCACGAGTCATCAACCCGGGATTCCAACCCAGGGAGGAATCCTCATCGCCAGATGGCGGCAGTGGGCAGAAATATTCCTCGGTAAAAACGCACTGAGCTGGGTTGGCGCAGACACATTCATCACAATGGCGAAGCGACGAGACAGGGTGGTCTAACCGACATCAAACTAGTCATCGATGCAAAGTGCTCTCGAACGATGTTAACCTTTCCGGCTTGGCCAGACCACCCGCACCTCCAAGGAGCAAAATTTGCCTCATCTTCTCGCCCATATGCAAGACAGCGGCGCAGCTGTCACAACGGCGGCGGTTCTGAACATTGCCGCCCGCGGTCCGCTCTCCCCTTACCAGCTGCAGCAAAACGCAATGCCGCTTAAGTTGCCTGGTTATACCGAGTCCATGTCTACCCACAGTGTCGTGTGCTGTTTGGCTGAGACTTCCACCGGACCCTTGCAAAAGGGGGTATCGGGTGGGTTGACACCGCACCATGCCGTGTTATGGTTCTCGGCATTAATTATCACACGTTGCGAAAGCGATACCGACAAAACGTTCTTCTCAGTCAACTTTGCCGCGCACGGCCACGCCAACCATTTCTTCGGATGAAATCCAAGATGGCGCACAACGGAAGCTAGGTTGGAGGCCCCAGAAAAGACTTCACAACCACGTCGAGAAACCAGAGCTGCGGCCTTGGCAAGGTCAACGCATTGTCAGATATCAAGTGTCGACGAAGAACAGAACGGTGCAGCAAGCAGTCTCTCCCCTTTTCTACAGGTCCCCCCCAGCACAGGCCCATTTATGGCGAACCTTACGGATAATTATCCGCCCTCCAATGTCACCCTTTGTATCCATCACCTGTGATAGAGTGCCCATGTAATTGGAGTGGCATCACTGCTTCTCTTCCGTGGTTACAGTCTGTCGCTAAGGGTCTCGAAGCCTACATGGGACTTTCCTCCCCCATGTCGATGACCTTGCCGAGCCCCTTCATTGGACTATGTAGTATGCGGACATTGCTCAGATTATGCCCCGGTACGCCCAAACCCTATCAAATTGATCATTTGAGCCACATAGACACACCCTTGCGACGTCTTACATCTCGAGAGCCGACTACAAGGCGCTTCAACTCTGTCCCAGACTATCCCGAGGTCGTGGCCCGGCCGGCGCTGGCTAGGGGACGCAAGCCTGGATGGAGCATGCAAGCCACTAAGTTCCGGAGTCCTAGAGACAGCACAGGTGGCCTAGCTGACCAGCCTATATTCTTCACATCCTGGTGGATATGGTGATCTCGCGAGAAAGAGCAGGCGACTTGATGTAGGTATAAAAAATCTATAAGGCGTCCCGTTGAATCCATTCAGCTTTTCCTTGATCAGATCATCGTCAGTGGAGCGTGCTCCCAATCCCAATTTTAAGTCCCAAGTCCCTTGCTCCCTACTCGTAGACTTGGCCCTTGTGTTTTCTTCACCATCCAGCCGGAATCGCATTCCCTCGCCTCGAACCTTGCTCGGCTTATTCAGTCTTTCCTTGCAACGGCCTGGCCATTACTAAACCCTTTAGCTCCACATTTGTCTGTCTCGAGGCAAAAGCGTGGCAGTTTAGACTTATATCCGTCTGCAAGCCACAATCTCATACCGAGGCAAAGGCAAGAGCAAACACGACCGCTCCCAAAGTCTTAACCTCGACGGTATCTATTGCACCTATAAGCACCAGCCGCCATCATGGGCTGGGTCATCAACGCCACGCCCGAGGTCGAGGCAATCTCACAGTGGCCTACCATTGTCGCTATCGCATGCGTCCTGTCTTTTCTGTCCGTTGCCATCGTCGGCTCTCGACTATATATTCGGCACACTGCCAGAGGTTTAGCATCTGACGACTGGATGTCGGTGCTTTCTGTAGTCTTTGCTCTCATCTACTCCTCCCTCACCATCGCACGTGAGTATATCCCATCCAACCGTTTTAGCTTGGGATAATTCTGATAGAAGACTGGTAGAAACGAGATATGGTCTTGGTCTCCCGATCAAGTTGCGACCGAAACCGAACCTTATCAAGTACACCCGCATCAACTTTGCGGGGCGACCGTTCTATCAACTTGGGATCAGCTTCTTCAAGATTGCCCTCTTGATCAGTTATCTGAGGTTGCTTAAGGGAACCGATCAGAAAGGCTATCGTCGAGTGGTGTGGCTTACAATCGCTGTGGTCCTTCTTTCCCACCTGGCGTGCACCTTTTCGCTCATCTTTGCTTGCACTCCCGTCGACAAGTCATGGAACCCCCTCAAAGATGGAACTTGTCTCCCAGCAGGCCCTTCATTCACAGCATATGCCGTAGTCACCATTGTGTCCGACGTCATCGTGGCGGTTCTCCCCATCCCAGTGCTTTTGAAGCTCAACATCCGCATCGAGAAGAAAGCCGGCCTTATTGCCATTTTCCTCCTCGGCCTTTTCACAACCCTTTGTTCCATTCTGCGCTACCTCGAGATCAACCGGATCCAGTTTGGCGACGGAAACTCGACGATGCTGGTTTTGTGGGGAACTGTTGAGTTCAACGTCGGTGTAAGTTGTGCAACGGGTCTTCCTACCACCCGCGAGCTGCGCTAATGAACTCCGGACAGAATATCGTGTCGTCTCTGCCGTTCCTCGCGCCGGTATGTATGAAGAAAGCGAAGAACTACCGTTCAAAGTACTCGGGTGGCTCCTCGAGCGGACGAGGCCAGATGAAGAGCGGCGAGAGATACAAGCTCAGCGACGTCAACCACAACAAGAGCGTCTTCGCTTCAACGAGCAACAGCAAGGACGACAACGACAGCGAAAAGAATATTCTCCCGGGGAACATCTTCAAATCCATGACATACAGCGTCCGGGTCGAAGACAAGACGGAAGACAAGTCTGCCAAGTCCGGGCCACGACGAAGAGACTCGGAGCTTTGAGCGCCCGTGGCTTACGCGACATTCGATCGCCAGAACAATAATACCAAAAGATACCATGCACATCGGGGTGTCTAAATAGTAATATGATGGGCACCGGAATCAGTGCAACAATCATAGGGCGTTAGGCTTTTTTTCGAAATCCACTGCTGGACAGCGATCACTTCCTATTGTAGACTTTGGGAATCTGGTTGGATCTCACGCACAGCTTCCCGCTTCGGCAAAGACTAAATGATACGATGGATCGGGGATATCACGGGCGGGGAGCGGAGAGGACCTGGTCATACAGCACAGACTCATGCGAATCGCTCTCCACTGCGCGAGAGGGGGTGGAGTGCAACTAGGAACAATTACGTGCTATGAATCACACCAATGATTCCCACAATGCGACGCCGATCCCTATTTCAAAGAATGTGATGCCCGTGACCTCAACCTTCAGCAGTTTACTGAATTAAGAGACTAGATATTCCATCTATTCTGGAGTCTTTACTCTTCATGAAAATCAAGCTTCATCTCCCGCTTGCTCAACAGGGGGCTCGTAGGGCTTATCTTAGGCCAATCGTGCGCATCCATACAGGCCCGTCTCGAAGCTAGCACACCGGGACGGGCTCTGGCGACGACTTGGTCCTCATAGGTATCCATGGCCGCTCGCAAATCTGTAAAGCAGGCATCCAGCTTGGGCAAAACGTTTTCTGCGAAATCCAGGACGTCGAGTATAGCGTGGTTCGCGCCCTCACCTCTATCTGTGCGTTCCGTCAGCTATCAAGCCTATGTCGTCTGTTGGAACAAGCTAGGTCCAGGGATAGGGGAAATAGCCGGCTCAGTCGAAACCACAAACACGAGGAGCGGCTCAAGGGGATAGTTTCAAAGAGCATGACACTCTACTTACACATTGCCATGGCATGGAAGGCGTCGCCCATCAACACCACCCTCCCCTTGGACCTTAGCACCTTTGACGGAGGGTAGTCGTAGAGATCTAGCTGTTTCACGTCGGTGTCATTCGGGATGCCGAGTGCAAGCCCACGAAACGGCTCCGACCATCCTTCGGCAAACGACTTGATGAGCTCGATCTTGCCGGCGACCGTCTGAGGGTAGCCCGTCGGCCCCGGTTTGCCCAGGAACCCCGGTCGATCCGGCCAAGAGATGCACATCTGGTAGCTGTACTCCTCCGTGCTCTCATCGTTGTTACCTGGGGTACCAAGCACTACAAGGGGGGAAACACAATGTTCGAATTAGTTTTTCGTTTTCTTCTGCCATTCTCTTCGCTTGATTCGCAAGAGCACCTGCGTGGAAGATTCACTGAAGTGATGGAAATCGCCACTAGGTTTTCCCCCCAAGAGGTTGCATTGTGTGAACAAGGGACATCCCAGTTCAGCATCACAGTGCCCGACACCTTGGTCCCTGGCGGGTACTAGGAGCATGGGGGGAGAACACCATGAGACATTAGAGTGCGGCACGGATAAACTTACTGCTAAGATAGAGAAACGTGTCGTTGCGAGACGACGCCCCTTGAAGGAAGAAGGGGTCGAGCTTTCGGATGGGTGCCACCTGATCAGGCGACAGGAGCAACTTCAGCCCGAGCAATCGGACCGGAATCCGATATCTCTCGTGCTGATCCGGGAACAACTGGCGCCGGACACGAGATGGGCCACCGTCGCATGCAACAAGCATGCGACCGGTCACCGTTGAGCCATCTTCGAAGAAAACATTGACCGATTCCTGCTTCTCCTCATACTTTGCAAAGCTCTTTTCCCACTGCGCTGCATCTTAGCACGGATTTCTGGCACAGCATCAACGCATCATGCCGGACATCATGTCGCGTCCAAGAGGATGTGGCGTACCTGGATATCGACATCTGTCGCAATCAACCGCCTTAGCCTCTCCCGAGTGACCCTAATTCTCAAACTCTCTGGCGCCCGAGGACTTGAACCCTTGAGCTCCCCGGTGTTGAGATCGAAAAAGGGGAACGCCGAGGCCTCTCCCCTCACGACGGCGGCGCGGTCGACGTAAGCCTCTGGCAACCGGGCAGCCAAGTCTTCAGGGAGCAGGGACCGTAGTGCAGGCAGTGACCAGTGAAGAGTCAAGCCCCAACCGACGCCGCGAGTCGTGAGGTCCGAGTCGCGCTCGTAGACACGGAAGGGCACGTTTGTCTTGCGCAGGTACTGAGCCAGCAGCAGGCCACTGACGCCCGCGCCAATGATGATGACGGGAAGGGGTCCTGGCACCTGGTCTTGGTCCGCCATGGTGGTGTTTGGTATATGCGTTCGCGTCTTTGCTTTCCTCTGCTTGCCACTGCGTGCTATTCTTTTGGACGAATTATGGATTTGGGAGGCTAATCAGGGGAGGGGTGCACACTGACGGAACCTTCTTGCAATGAGACGACAGGGAGATTGGAGCAGAAGCGAGCGACTGTGCAGCAAACAGGCAGTCGAATGAAACCGCTTCGGGGCAAATGGCACCAATGACATGCAGCAACTGTAAAGTTGTATGAACGGCATGACTGGGCGAGGAGTTTTCCTCTCCGTGCGCTTCAAGTTCGAAAGGCCTAGAGATGCAGTCCAATTTCGCTCTCCCAAAAAGAAGACCCCATGCTATCAAAGTAGGTAACCCCGTTGTAATGGAGCAAAACTCTAATCCCAACTCCCTTGCCCCTGGTCTAATCCATGGGTGAGACTCGGCTGATGTCGGGCCACTAGTAAGGGGGGTTTACAGTTCGGGGGGGGGTATTCCAAGTTTAGGGGGGGGTATTCGGTAGGTAGAGCAGAAGTTTAGGGGGGGGTTTTCCTAGTAAGGCGAAGTTAAGGGGGGGGTATTAGAATTATAAAATTAGCTATATAAAGCATAAGTTTGTAGAGTATAGTGTTATAGTAAAATAAATTATACTAGCGCGCTAGTAAGATATAGTTTAAGCACTTACTAAACATAATCCTAGTATATACTTTATATATATAGGATTAAGTTTAAAAAGATAAAGTAAAGAAGTAGTAAGGTATAAGATTAAGTTATATTCTTAGTACTTACTAAATATAATCGTAGTATATACCTTATATATATAGGATTAAGTTTAAGAAGATAAAGTAATAAAGTAGTAAGATTTATTAGTAAGGGCTATTAGTATATTATAGCTTTATATATATAAAAGAAAGTATACTTTTAATATATACTAAGCTATAACTTACTATATCTTAAGTAATTATTTAGTCTTAATATAATAGATAATAATATAAGTAATCACTTTAGCTTTTTAATATTATTATTACCTACCTATTTACCTAAAGTCTCTAATAATAAGGATTAAGAAGATAATTTTAGATACTTTAGTCTTAATAATAATATAGAAAGTAGTAAAAAGAAACTAGCTAATACTTAGTATATACTAGGTAGATAGATAAAAAGTATAAGACTTCTTCTTAATTCTCTTATATATATAACTAATAATATCTATAGAATAACTATTAGCTTTAAAACTACTAGTAAGGTAGTAGCTCTTTAGATCTAACTAAGCTATTATATTATATAAGATAAAATAAGGTATATACTTAACATACTCTTAAGTATACGTAAGGTATATACTAAGTATACTTTAGGAATTAATCCTATAGTTTAAAATCCTCTTATTAAATAGAGGGAGGGGTAAAGTAGCTATAAGGTCTATCTAAAACTACCTTACTATTCCTCTTTACCTAAAAACCTTAGAGGATAGAATTCTATACTATATTATAATTATAAATAAAAATAAAAATATTTTAAAAGCTATTACTAAAAAGCTTATAAGTATATTTTTAGAAAGTATCTAGTACTTAACTTATTTCTATTATAAGGAGTAAATTAGTAGATAGTTATACTTAATCTTAAGGTAATATAATATTAGTATATCCTAAGTATAGACTTAGTATATACTAACTATATTTTAGGAATAACCTAAACTATAATAAGGTTTAGTATTAGGCTTTTACTTATAGTAGTATTAAACACTATAAGTTTATTTATAAATCTATCTTAAGGCCTAATAAGCTTTTTAATAATAGAGAAGTAGTCTAGGTATATTAAATACTTTAGAAAAAGGCTAGAAATATAGCTATTACTCTAACGCTTATAAAGAATATCTAGATTTATATAGAGGCGTAAGTTATTCTTATATAAAGTATATACTTTATATATACGTAGTATATAGAAAATAACTAACTTCTTTTTAAATTTTTTAAGTCTATTAAAAGGCTTTAGAAAGAAGAAGGCCTATATAAGTAGCTAGAGTAAGATAGTAAGTATAACCTTATAACCTATAGAGGGTAGACCCTTTAGGTTTATATATAGAATAAGGTAAGTATAGTCTAAGTATATACTTTACTTATACTATTAGAATACTAATATCTTTAGGTTACCTTTATTAGTTACCTATAATTAAGTAACATAAAGCCTTAGTATACCTTATATAGTATTCCTTAATTCCTAGCTTAAATTAACCTAGATTACTTAAAATAACTCTATATAGTAAGGTAAGTATATAGGTATAGTTATAAGTATGTCTAAGTTAGAAAGATATTTAGTATAAAGAGAATATATAGTATATATCTTTTTAGTATATACTTAGTATATACTAAGTACTAACCTTATATATTCTTTTAGGCTACTAATATCTAGCTAGTGTTAGTAGTAAGTCTATCTAGAAGTATAAATATAGTGTTAAGATAGATATTTATATCCCTTTTAACTAAGTATGCTTTCTATTTATATTACTTTTTTACTAAGGTTCTTATATATATATTCTACCTCTACTAATAACCTTTTTATCTTAGTTATAAGGGGATATTATAATAGGCCTTTTAGAAGAAAATAATATTACTATATTAACTATACGTAAGTACTATATATACTAAGTAGTAATATAATATATACTAAATATATATAGGGAGGCTTCTTATAAACCTAGGGATTTATAAAGTCTATTATAAATTTAGTATAGATAGCTTTTATACTATTTATATAGTATTATAGAATAAAGATATTATTAGTACCTTTATTTAAAAGGCCTATTTACTTTAGTTTCCTAGGGGCTATAGTTATATAGGTATTTAGTATATTCCTAGTATATATAAAGTATATACTAACTTAACGCTAGGTATAAAATAAGAATAGTCCTTTAATAAACTAAGGTTAAAGGAAGACTACTAGATTTAGAACGTTATATTATTACTAGATAGTAGATTTATTATTATCTATATTAAGTATACCTAAGCGTAAACCTTCTAAAAGGCTTAGTTCCTTAAGATTAATCTATCCTTTAAGATAGTAAAAGGAGAGATAAACACCTTTAAGATCTATAGTTAGAACGTAAAAACTTAAAGTAAGCTTAGTATATACTAAGCCTATACTTAGTATATACACTTATAATATTAGAAATTAACTCTTATATCTATATATAGATAAATCTCTATTTATAGGATAAGTATTAGCTTCTATTTTACTACTACTTTAAGAAGCTTTATTAAGTTACTAGTATTTATAAGGATTAGTACTATATAAATCTATCTAAGAATTATCTAATCTATACTATTATAATAGATATAGATAGAAAGTAAGCTAGAGGTAAGTATTATATATACTAGGCTTATACTAAGTATATATAAAGATAATACTAATAACTTTCTAAGCCTTAGAGACTATCTTTATAAGCTTAACCCCTTAAGGATTTAGGAAGAGTATCTCTACTATATATTAATCTTCTATAAGGTCTATATATAGCGTAATTAGCAAAAGAAGTTTCCTAATTATCTTACTAAGTATAAGCTTTAGAGATTATAGAAGTCTATATTATCTATAGTATATACTAAGTATATTACTAGTATTATTATATAATATCCTAAGACTTTATTATAGTTTAAGGCTAAAAAGGCTAGATAGATTATATATAGGCTTATATTAGAGATAAGTAATATTAATTCTAAAGCTAAAGTCTTAGTATAGAAGTATAATAATATTATTAAATCTAGCTATAACTAAAATAACTACGTAGTTAGGAAATAACTTTAGCTTCTTACTACTATACTTTAGTAAGGCTTAAGCTAAACACCTTCTAAGTATATACTAATTATACCTTAGGCTTAAGCGCTATATGTTCTAATAGGCTAAAATAGTAAAAAAAGAAATTAGTATTAAGATTAAGTCTTTATAATATAATTAAAGCTAAATAGTACGCTATACCTAGGCGCTTATAAAAATATAGAGAAAGTAAGTTAAATAAGCCTAACGCTATAAAGAAGATCTAAATCTCCTATTTAATCTATATAACGCCTATAATACTTTAGTTTATACTATTAAAGATAGTAGTATAGTAAATAAGGATAATAATAGCTTAGAGAGGAGTAAGGTATCTCCTAAAGCTTCTAAAGCTTAGTCTAGTATATCTTAAATAGAGTCTAAGTATACTCCTAGTATATCTAAAAAAGGCTTTAAGTATATATAGACTCCTCTTTTAGTATTATCTCCTTCTTTACTAGCCTTACCCTTAGTATTAACCCCCCTTACGTCTTACTTTTAGTTATAAAAGCAAACTTCTTATTCTTAATTAATAGGCTAGTAGGAGGTTAATATATTTATATAAAGGTTATAGGCTTATTCCTAACAGTAGCAGATTTAGGCTAAAAAAGAGGAGGATTAAGTTAGAATTTAATAGCTAGAGTATAAGGTAGAAAGGTTAAGGTAGGAGAAATAAATCTAAGACTTAGAAGTAGAAGTAGTAAGGCTTAGGAGGGAATTAGGTAGAGAGTAAATTTAGTATGTAATTAGTATATACGTAGTATATAAAAAGCATTATCCTTTTAGTTATTAACTATAGTATAATACTACCTTAGTATATACTAAGACTAATTCTAGTTCCTTTTAAACTTTAGTTAATTCCTAGTGTGTTATAAGCTTATTCTTAGTATATACTTACTTACCTAAAATTATTACTATAGTAAATATATAGTATATACTTAGATACTATTTTAGTTAGCCTTAAAGATAATCTCCTTCTATATAGTCTTAGACTTATTTTAGAAGCCTATTAAACGTTAGCTATATATATACTAAGATAATACTAAGGATATATATAAGTCTAGTAGGAAGAAGCTATAATATAGGCCTTAGCCTTATAGGGAGCTAGAAAAGTTAGTGTTATATATATACTAAAGATATACTAAGTATATACTAAAAGCCTTCTTCTTACTTAGGCGTAAAGCTAAAGTAAAAGACTTAGGAGTATCCTTATAGGGGGTGCTACTACGCTAGATTAAATATTAATATATATAAAGTATATATTATAAAAGTATAAAACTTATATTCTTTTACTTATATAAAGAGGGAGGGGTAAAACTACTATACTATTTATTTATTAGTATAATCCTATATAATACTAGTATATCTTTAGTATATACTATATATATACTACGCTTACGTTTTATCTTAATTAGTTTAGTTATTACTTTAGGTTTATATAAACATTATATTAAAGGGGATCTACCTAATATATTCTATATATATATAAAGAATATATCCTACTTATTAAGAGTAAGTACTAGTTCCTTTTATAACACCTTATTTATAAGAACCTTTCTCTAAAGTTTAGTACTACGTTATAGTGCTTTTAGTATATTAGTATAGTAGGGGATAAGTAGTAAAATAAATAGTAAAATAAATAGTATCCTCTAGAGTTGTATTAAGTATATACTTAAATAATCTACTTATAAGGTAATAGAATTATATACTATAGGTAGTAGTAAAATTAGCGTTAGTATAACTAAAATAAGGTATTAGCTTAGTATATATAACGTATTATTATAGACTAAACTTATGTAATTTCCTTTATTACGTTAGTGTAGACGTAGATAAGGCTGCCCTTAGGGCTAACGCTAGGATAACGTTAGCTGTATATATACTAAAATAAAGTAAAGAACTTACCTAGGCTTATAAATATAATTAGTATTACGCTAGGTGCCTAAATAGATAAAGTTTTAAATTACCTTAGTATTATAATAAGGTAAAGTGGTCTTACGTTAAGGCTTAAAACAGTAAGGTAAAAACAGAGTCTATAAGTAGAAAGGCCCTATAGTTATTATAGAGATAGCAGACATATAGACAGCTAATATATAGTTATTACTATAAGCTTATTCCTTTTATATATATTAGTATTTTTATAATTTCTCTATTAATACTTTATCTTTTTAGATTTTCTCTTTAGATTAGGTCTAAGAATTAAAAAACCTATTAATTAGTATACGCTTTACTATAATTAGAGTTTATTAGAGGTAGGTATAGTTTTTATACTTTTCCTTTAGCCTTCTTAGCTAGTAGGCCTAGCGCTTTCTTAATAGTACCTAAAGGTAGATTCTATCCTTTAAGATAGTAGAGATCTATCCTCTAGAGAGTAGTCTAACCTTTTTATATAGCTTATATAGATTAATAAATAATATAATATAAAACGTATTACCTCTATTATAGATATTAAGATAAAATTTAGTAACTATAAGTACTAATTTTATATAACCTATAACTTCTAATAAAGTAAAATAAAAGCTATATACTATTATACTATAAAGAATTAGGTTTATAAATCCCTTTATTAGCTTTATATATCCTACTAAAGTATTTCTCTCTCTACTTAACTAGGTTACGTATTGCCTACTAACTAACCTATCTAGCGTATATAGTAAGACTACCTATAATAATTCCTAAAGAAAAACCTAAGGAAGTTATTAGCATCTTTAAGTAAATATACTATAAGAATATCGCTAGAAACTAAAGTATCTTAAGGTAGAAATACTAAAGACCCTAAAGACCTCCCTTAAAGAATTAAGAATAGCTAGCCTAGATAAGTATTACTTATTCTTATATCCCTTTATCCTTTATATATATATATTTTATTAAGAACTAAAGGAAACCCCTTAGTTAGGTAAGAGACTTTTAGATCTAAAATATACTAATATAAATAAGAAATAATAGTAGTCCTACTAAGCTAATAAGTATAGTAGGGGTACTAGTTAGGTTAAAACTAATAAATAATAATAAGAGTAAGGAAATAAGAAGAGATATTAATAGAGTAAAACAGATATATAAGATAGCTACTAAAAGTAATAAGAAGTTATATAGCTACTATACGCTAAGAACTAAAAAACATCTACTTAACTTATTATATAAAAAAGATAAAGTTATTATTTAGTAATAAGCTATAAACTAGTAGCTAATTACTATTAATAAGAAATAATAATTATACTATATTTCTTATACTATTTAAACCTTTCTTAGATATAATCTAAGATATCTAACCCCTTTTACGTTAACCCTAACTTAGAGGATAGCTCTTTAAAGGGTAAGAATATTATATCTAGTCCTTTTATAGGTATAAGCTTTAATATAATATAGTAAAGAGCTCTTAACCTAAAGGAGGTTAATAATAGAGGTATATAAAGTCCTCTAAAGTAAAGTTCTTCTCCTAAGTCTATACCTATAACTACTAATAGTATAGATACCCTTATAAAGTATATAATAACTATTACTAATTACCTCTAACTAGCTTAGTTAATTAATAAGTAACTAACTATTACGCCTATAACCCCTTACTTTATAAGAGCTCCTAAGTTTAAAGGTAATAATATATCTAACTTCTTAGATAAATATAATAACATAGCGTTTCTCTCTTAGAAAAGCGTAGCTAATAAGATTAAGGAAGTTTATATATATAGCACCCCTAACTTTACTAAGGCTATAGAATCCTATACTATAAGATAAGTCTCTTAGGATACTACTAAGGCTTAATTAATAAAAGTCTTTAGATTACTAGACCTAAAGACTTATTAAAACCCTAATAAAGAGTTATAAAACCTTATTAATAGTCTTTATATTAAAGATAATAATCTTAGTAGTATAATAACCTTTCTATTAATAATTTAAATACTATAATATAAAGCTAAAGCTTATAGTAACACTACGCTAGCTAATTTAGAACTTATACGTATTATCTTTTACTATTTTTTATAGTAAGCTATATAAGCTATTACTAAAACCCTTAGCTATAAAGTAACTAAGGTACTTAAGAAAAGCTAGACGCATATTAAAGATACACTAGTTTAATAGTCTAAGAATTAGCTTACCCTCTAATAGTTAATTAGGTAAGTTAAATTAAAGCCTATTACGCTACTACTATAAGTTAATAAAATAAGCTTAGCTACTAAAACGTTAAACAGCTAAGTAAATACTACTATTAGTTAAGCTATTACCTCTACTATAAACGTACTTATAAATAACTTCTAAGACCTCTTAGTTAATAAAGCAGGAGTTTAGGTGAAGTTTTAGGCATTAGTTAATTAGATTACCTAGCCTAATAGCTTTATAACTCTTAATATTAGAAACCTTAACCCTATAATAAAAGGGTATTAATAATAAGGATATTCTTAGACCTATAGTAATAATAACTATAGTTATAAAGGAGGTTATTATTATAAAAGAGGAAATAGGTATAGATATAAAGGAGGTTATAGTAGCTACTAAAACTACTAAGGTGTATAATAATAATACTATAATCCCTTTTATACTAATAGTACCTATTAGTTTTATAAATCTATAGTATATATTATTTCTAGATATAATAAGGCCTACTACTATATTACCTATAACATTTACTATTATAACGCTTCCTACTAGTTTATTAGTAGCGTTAAAGATCCTAAAGTTATAGTTAAGGTTAGTATTATTAATAAAGGCTAGTAGAAGATATAGCCTAATAGTAAGATAATCTTCTATTATATCCTTACCTATAAGGAATCGTTTAAATTTATTATTAACGTAACCTATATTATATATTATAACTTTTAGCCTAAACTAAAAAGTAATATTAAGAGGCATAAGTCTTATACTACTACTAAATTACTATAGGATAGGTTTATAAATTATACTTTAGTTAAGGAGGTTACCTTTATAAAAGACTATTTAAATTCCTTCTATATTACTACTTTATAAAGGTATACTAAAGATATCTATATAGTAAAGCGTACTAAAACCTCTAATTATTAACGTAAGCTTTATAATACTTACTCCTAATATAAAGTACGCCTAATTAACTTACTAAATATTTAGTAACCTTAACTAAATACTACTAATAAAGTAATAGAGGTAGAAAATAATAAAGACTAGTAAGAAGAAGTCCTTACTATAGTAATAACTTTAAAAATAGAGAAGCCTCTAGACTTTTATTCTCCTTTTAAAGGCTTTAGTATATAAGGAAGCTAAACCTTTATATAAGAGATTATATATAAGTAAATAAATAATAAGATTTTAATACCTAAAGAGTTCCTTTAATAGGCTTAGCCTAAATATAATAATATAGTTTATTAGTAAGCTAAGGTAACTATAATAGACTATAAAGCTAGGCTTATAAAAGAAGCTTATAATGTTTTTATTATAGTAGATAAACACCTTTTATAGTATTTTAATAAAGTAGGGAGCTAAAATAGCGCTATTTAAGAATATATAAAACAATAGAACTAAGCTAGAGGTTTCTTACTTAACCTTATAACGTTATAACCTATAATAACTAATACTTTAAAACATTTATAGACCTAATCTACTAACTTTAGGGTTAATTTAATTAATATAGTCTTTAAAAAAACAAACGCTATTAACCCTAATTTAAAATAAGCTTTTACTACTATATCTTAACGTATTATAGTATATAACTTTATAGTAACCTATTAGTAGCTTACTATTATACTACGTAACTCTTATAATATTCTAGTAAAGGGAATTCTTAATAGTAGTTTAGTAATTAATCTTATAAGTAAATTATTTATCTACTAAATAGGCCTATAAGATAATATAGTTAAAACTAACCTAAGGATTAAAGGTATTACTAACTAGACTTACTATATTTAATTCTTAGGTGTAATTATAGATAACGTCTACCTAAGGGATAACTATATTAATAATATTAGCTTTTTTATTTTTCTAAAAGGTATATATAATAAGGACCTTATTCTTAGTATACCTTTTATCTTAAAGACTTATATGTCTTTAGAGTATTTTTAAAACTAGATTATAAGGCTCTTTTAGTCTATAAATACTAAGATTTACGTTCCCCTATTATTCTACACTAAAGGTTTAACTACTAGGTTCTTAGACTTTATTACTAATATAAATTATTTCCTTAGCGTTTAATAGTCTAGATTACTTCCTATAGAAGAGGGGAAATAGTAGCCTCTATTATAAATCCTAATATAATAGGTAGCCTAGTTTTTCTAAGAAGTATTAACACTATTAAAGAAGAAGAAGAGCTTAATATAACCCTAAATAGTATAAGGATATAAAATAATATATTAATAATATAATTAAACTATATTAACACTATACTACTAATACCTAACGATATTATAAACTAGCTTAAGAATAATAAAGAGGTTATAGTAGTATTTAATAAGTATAGAGAAGTCTTTAATAACGTTTTAGAAGTAGTAGTTAAAGCTATAATATAACTAAACCTATAATAAATCTATAAAATAATTTTAAAGGCTATAAAACATATAGAATCCTATAATAGTTATTCTCCTAACTCTTAATTTTAGATTTATAGACCTAATAAGAAGAAGAAATTAAAAAAGAAGTAGAAATAAAAAAGTAAGACTCCTTATAATAAAGGCCTTAAAATAGTTTCCTATATTAACTATCTCTTTTAGTAATAAGAATTACTAACTACACCCCTTTTATTCTTACTTAATTTATAGGCTAAGCCTAATAATAACTAACTAATAGAAGAAGTCTATATAATATATAAGACTAAAAATAAAAAGATTATTCTAGTAGATAACGTATTATTAAATAGATTAATACCTAAAGGAGACTTAAAGTAAAAGCTAAAGGCTTAAGAGAAAGTAAAAAAGAACTTATAACCTAATCTTAATAGTCTATTTATAAACCTAATTACACTAAAGTTTTTAAATATTAAAAAAGGGTCTTAATTAATAAAAGATTAACTAAAAGCTATTTTAGCTATAGTAGACTATCTATTACTATAGGAGAAGAAACTCTTAAGTACTATTTTAATAGCGCGTAAGAAGGCATTAGCCTAGGAATTCTCCTATTATAGTTAAGTATATTCTTTTGTTACCCCTCTATAAGTTATTAAGACTATTCTTTATAAGGCTTAGTAATTAAAAAGTATTTCTATCTTATAAGCTTTAGAGGAGGAAGTTATTAAGATTTTAAAGGATTAACTTAAACGTAGTACACTTAAGTAAAGTTATACTACTTATTATAACCCTTTCTTTTTAGTTAGGAAAAAGGATAGTAAGATATACCTTATTAATTTAGTAATAAAGGTTAATAAGGTAATACTATAAAATACTATATTACTACTAATAGTAGATAGCTTTACTAAGGATTTTATAATATATAAACTACTATTACTAATTAATATTTTCTCTAGATATAACTAAGTCCCTCTAGCTATAATAAGTAGGGATATAATAACTTTTACTACCCCTCTTAGCCTTCTTTAATACTATACTTTACCTTAAGGAGCTATAAACTTAGTTACTTAATTTATATATATTATAATTTAGATCCTCTATAACTTTATCTTAATATATTATAAAGCTTTCCTTAACGATATTATAATTTAAAAACCTACTTCTATATATAATAATATAAAGCTTTTAACTTATCTTAGTATTTATAGATTTATTTTTAAGTATTTAATTAATATTAATAAGGTCTTAGTAAACCTAAAGCTTATAGGTTATATAGTTATAGTAGTTAAGTCTAAATAGGCTTAAACTATAGTAATAATTATTAGCTATATTTATAAAACTTCTAGACGTTACCCTAACTAAAAGAAGATAATTAAGATCTATAAATAGCTTACTTATAAAGATATTATTAATCTTAGGTCCTTCCTAGGTATTACATCCTTCTATTAAATATAGGTTAAGGACTTTTTAATAATTATATACCCCCTTATAATATTATTATAAAAGAATACTTATTTTATATAGGAGTTAAAATAGTAAGCTGTAATAGATATTCTTAAATCTAAGCTAACTATAGCTTCTATACTTATCTTAATTAACTATAGTCCTAAAGGTAGTACTATTTACCTTATAGTAAATATAAATAGTAGAGGATAGAGAGAAGTACTAGGTTAATTTATTAGTAATAAGTAAGTAGTTATAAGGTTTAAGAGTAAGATATAGGCTAGTGTAAAGCTTAACTATAACGTTAGGAAAAAGGAACTTTATAAAGTCCTAAAGGCCTTAAAACGCTACTATAACTACCTATATAGCTAACACTTTATCTTAGAGACTAATACCTAAACGCTAGTAGCGTAACTTAATAGCGCTACTACTAACCTTCCTAGTACCCTAGTTATTTAATAGATTACTTAGATCTATATGTTTAACTTTAAAGTCTACTATATTAGGGGATTTTAAAACACTATAGTAGATAGATTATTATAAAAACTATAAAGACCTTTAGATACTTTAGATAAAGAAGTAGAAAAAGAAATTAATAACTAGATTAATTTATAGATCTTCTTTACTAATATAAAGACTAGATCTTTCTTTAAGGAAGTATAGTTATATAGTAATAGTAAAAGAATAGAGGAGGTTTACACAAACAATAATAACTCCCTTAATTACCTCCTAATAATACCCTTTACTATTTTAGACAATTTATAGACCTATTTAATAAAGTCTAAGCAGATTACGTACTACTTATTAATATAATAATAACTACTAGAAGTTTATACTACCTAATACTAACAATTTAAAAGTAAGGCTTTAAACTATATTCTATAAGACTACTTACTCTTTATATAGCTAATAGTAATAAAACTAACACTATAATAAGTAGTTAATAACTATAAATAACGCTATTACCTTATTATAAATACCTATATTAAAAGTAGCTATTATAGTAGAGAAGCTATAGTAAAAAGGCTTATAGACTATTATATTTAGGATAGTATATATACTAAAGTAGTAGAGGCAGTTAAATCCTACCCTAACTATTAACTATAATAAAGATAGTAGGTTAATAATAAGAGAACTTATACTACCCCTAAAGGTCTACTATTTATATAAGTATCCCTAGATATATAACGCGTTAATAAATACTACTTAGTTAAGTTAAGAGACCTAATAATAGGTTAGCTAGAAGCCTAGTAGCTAAAGAAAGCTAATTTAAAAGGTGTTACTAAATTTATATAAGAAGAGATTATTTACTATTATAGTCTATATAGGGAATTAATTATTAATAAAGGACCTAAAAATAAGAAGTATGTAATCTAATTTAATAAAAAGTATAGTATAAGGAGGAGAGTTATATTAGCTTATAACCCTAAAGCTAATAAAGCTATAGAAATAAAATATTAACCTATCGCCTATACGCTTTTAACTTTTATTAAAGGTATATAACTTAATCTCTAGCTATATCTCTTTACTACCCTATTAATAGATTAAACTAGTGTTTATTTCTTTACTAGCTTTAGCCCTTTTTACTTAATATATAGATATAAAGCTATTACTTTAATTAAGACCCTTACACTTATATAATAGGTTTTAGACTAGGCTTTAGTTATAATAAGAGAGGAGGAGGTCTAAATAAGACTATAAGCCTTTCTTTAGCTTAATAAGGATTATAATAAAGCCTAGAAAGCTATAGTAATATAATATTAAAAGGCTATAGAATATTATAATAAGAGATATACCTACACCTAGTAAAAAAAGCAACTTAAAGTAGAAGACTTAGTCTTAGTGTTTAACGTTAAAGGGTTAATTAATAAGTCTATAATTATAAAGCTTAACTACTAATAGTAGGGACTATTTAAGATCTTATCTTAGGCCTTTAATACACTCTTATACTATTTAATAATATTATCTAAAGATAAAGTTATTAGGAAAACATTTAGTAGTAACTAACTATAAAAATTTATTAAGGCACCTAATAGGTATTAGGAACCTATTAATCTAGAGATTCTTAGATTTAATCTAGAATAAAACATTATAAAAGTCTTCCCTACGTTTAGATAAAAACAACTTAAAGAAGATAATATTAAAGATAAAGAGGTAGAGGAACCCTTATTACCTAAAGAAAAGAATAGGGATAAGTCCTTTTAAGCTATTATTATAAGGTCTAGATAGTATTTAATAAACCTTAAAGTAGTATATAAAAAGGTAAAATAATAGACTTTAGAAGTAGTAATACTTAGTATAAGTATAAAGAAAGGTAAGGACTATATAGAGATAAAAGAACTAAAAGATATATAATTTCTTTTATTAAAGACTATTTATCTATAAGACCCTTTCCTTTAACTTATTCTTAGACCTATCTTTATATTATTTTTATAATTTCCTTTATTATTTACTTTAAAAGTAAAAAAAGCTTAATTTTAAAGTTTTATTTCTCTATTTTATATCTTTTTAACTAGTTAAAGTCCTAAGGAGGATATAACCTACTTAATAGTAAAGTATATTAGCTATTAAAGAGTAAATAGGTAATAAGTATAGTAAAATAATACGTTAGGCTTAAACTCTATAGCTTAGGCTAGGTGCTTCTATTTAAAGAACTATTAGAAGTTAAATTAGTTAATAGCGCTTACGCCTACAGTTATTAGGATCCTAAAGTTAGGGATAAGAAGCCTATTAAACTTACTGCTTTTTCTTTTTTTTCTCTTCTTCTTAATACTATAACTATAATACTAGTAAATACTCTTATTATTATAGGAGTAAGAGCTTTAGGTCTTATAGTAAAAGTAATTAGTATAAGGAGTTCCTAAGAGGGATATATACTTAAAATATAGCTTATAAACCTAAGCACTAGTCTTTTTATTCCTAGTTATATACGTATACTCTTTATAATAGCTATAAGGTATAGTATTATAACCTCTATAGGCCTAGATAAAGAAACTATATATAATAGTAACACGTTTAAATACCTTAGCTATCTATATACTTTAAATAGTAGCTATAAAGTAATAAATAAAGACTTATTAATAAAAGTTACCTTAACCTTTAGTTCTTAAATATATATAACTATAGTCTTTTAGGCTAAGGTATTTAAGCTAGAAGTTTAATTATATAACGCTAGGCGATTTATCTAGCTATATCTAAGGAATAAACGTAACCTTAAAGTACTTATTTTAAGGGATGTTAGGAAGTATTTAGACTAGTAAAGTAGTAGCCTATAAGTAAAGTTAATAATAGTTAGAGGAGGAAAAAAAAAAGACTATATAGACATACCTAAAGTTAATTATTTATAAGAGATATATATAGAGGTAAGTTATTTACCTTCTTTAAAGGTATAGGTCTAGTATTAGCCCTAAGTAGCTAGAGGATTTACTTAGTAGGTAGGTTATAGGGATAAAGTTAATTAGTATTTTTAATACTATTAATTAAGAAGCTGTAATTAGCTATAGTTATAGGTAGTAATTCTTAGATCTATACTATTAATAAGGAGAGCTTTAGGTAAGAGGAGGTTT
Organism: Colletotrichum cereale; assembly: GCA_034509685.1. Lineage (NCBI taxonomy): Eukaryota > Fungi > Ascomycota > Sordariomycetes > Glomerellales > Glomerellaceae > Colletotrichum > Colletotrichum cereale. The sequence continues at coordinate 2,642 of JASUDE010000429.1, read as the reverse complement.
TTTCTTCTTTATTTATAAAAAGAGAATCTTTATAAGATAGAGAAATAAGAAAAGTATTTAACTAGATAGGTTAAATAATAAAAAGAAAAAAAAAAGGGGGGGATATTACTAGTAGGTTAGTAATATTAGTAGAAAAGTAAAAGTAAATTTATTATATAAGAGGAAGTAAGAGGAAGTAAGTAGATTTTTCCTTTATTAACTTATATATTTACTAACTTTACCTTTTTTACCTTTTATATAACTATACCTTATACCTTTTTCTTTATAAATTATCCCTATTTCTTTACCTTTAAAAGGGATAATTAAAGGTAGAGATTACGTTTCTTTATTCCTTTTTATTTCTTTCCTTAAGTTTTATATCTACTAGAAACATTATTAAGGAAGTATTTCTTATAGACTTCACCTTTTTACTATCTAAACAAACTTAAGCCTAGTAGTAATATATTAAGTTTATTATAACTTATAAAATTAATTAAATCTATAAATATTATTATAAACATAGTTAACATAAAGACGACTACTAAAGATAATAGTAAAGTTTATATTATATAATAACACGCTTAGTAAAGTAAAGATAAAGAAGCTTTATAAAAAAGGCTTTCTATTTATAATAAAAGTAACTCTATTAATCCTATTACTAAAGATAGTTACTATAAGTAAGTTTTATTAAGAATAAGCTAGCTATATTAATATTACTAATACTTTAGTTTAAAATCCTCTATAGCTTCTATAAGCTAACCTAAAGATACTCTTACCTACTAATACTAGCCTTTAGATAGGTATAGATAATATCTTAACTTAAGAGGACCTTATTAGAAACTAGCTACCTATAGTAAATATATATAGTAAATAGATACCTCTTTTATACTGTTAATAACTTATAGCTAGCCTATATAACCTTATTAGCACCTTTAAAGCTAAAATTTTACCTAAACTTAATAACGTTTACATAAGACTTATATACTTAGTCTAAAGCCTACGTAAAGCTAAAGCTATTACTACTTAGCCTATTATTAGGAGTAAAGCCTTTTATACTAGTAAGTTAAAACTATAAAATATATAGCCTCTACTAATAGATAATCCTAACCTTTTAATTTTCTATATAAGCATAACTATTTAAAATAAATATATTTACTTAGGTCTAATAGTTAGCTAGAGAAGCAGCTAGTTATACTTTTATAATAATTAATAGAAGAAGAAAAAAGCTAAAAACTAAATAAGGGTTCTTTTATAAAGTATTAAAAAGGTATATAAAAGTATCTTAGTAATAGTATATAAAGTTATAAGCTAATAAGTAACTTTAGTTAACCTAGGTAACGCTAATATTCCTCTCTAGGTATTAGGGCTTAAGTTTCTTAATTAGGTATAAGGCTTCCTCTATATAGGCCTATTATACCTAATTACTACCTCTATTACTAAAGCTAAAGAGAATTAGCTTAACTATATAAGCGCTAACTTTATAAATAATAATATTCCTAAGGAAGAATAAATCTTAATTACGCTATTTAGGAATAATAAACCTAACTAAAAGAAAGAATAGTAAGAGGCTATAAAGGCGTTAGATTTCCTAAAGGTATCTAAAATTATAACCTAGATACCCTCTAGACTTTTTAGCCTAGGTAATAACACTAGTTCCCTAATAGACTAAGATGCTTTCTCTCTATAAGATAGATCTAAGAATAATAATAGTATTATAAAACTAACTACTTAAGTTCCTTAGTTTACTTAAGATATGACTTCTTTTTTACTACTATAGGTATTACTATTTAAATTACCCTCTTTACCTCTTATACTAGTACCTCTTAGTTATTTAGTAATTTAACTACTAAATAGAGTAAAAAAAAACTACTATAGTAGAATAATTTAAAACCTAGCTATATAAAACCCTATTATTTATACTATAAAAAATAAGCTTTACTAAAGTACTTATTATTTTAACCTATATAAAAAACCTAAAGGTAAGAAGGCTAAAAAGAATAAAGACGTTACCTTTAGGAAAAAGGTAACTAAATCTCCCTACCTTATACTATTTAATTATTAGGTCTACTAATTCTAACTAGTAGACACTTTTAATAGTTATAACGTATTATAGCTATAAAGAAATCTATTACCTAGTAACCCCTACCTAGTCCTAATAGCTAAGTAGTATACCTCTTTAAGTAAATTATATATAGGTTTATTACATAAGTATCTTATTACTTAATATAGTACTAGTAAGCGCTTTAACAACCTAACTATAAGAGAGCTTAACCCTATTAAGCTTAAGCATACTACTAGACTATATAATGCTATAAGTACTTTAATATATAGAGAAAACCTTAATAGTAATAAAGTGTGTACCCTTATTAAGCTTAGCGTTTATAAGTCTTTAGTATCTATTTAGGCTTCTCTTTTTAGTTTTAGTTAGATACTTAGTTTTCCTATTACTACTAATACTATAGACGTTATCTATAATTAAATTAATATTATTACTAATTCTAACTACCTTATCTTCTTACTTAACTATAGTAATAATTATTAGGCTATATTACTAGTTAACTAAGTTATTGTAACGGTCCAAGGCGAGGTGTATTGCAACCAGCTATGGCGACTACGTACGAGTATCCTTAGATGAGGAATAGAAAGGAAAACTATGAATCTCC